>JAPYZA010002778.1:14663-41464 GCA_030522685.1 Eupelmus azureus | reverse complement strand
TTACTTTAAGGATTAAAACCTACATTTTAAACTTTTATAAAGATTAAAATGTAGGCTTTAAACTTTTTACTTCCAGATTTCGCACTTTTGAGTTTAGAGTGTATGTATAATACTTTATATTAATTAACATTTTGTTAAAGATACAAATGCCTTTATGCCATTCACTGTTTTTAACAATTATTTAACCAATTATGAATTTCTTTACGTTTTTAACTTTCATATGCTATAGAAGTTTGCGTAATAAATTGCCTTTGTAATAGCAAAACACTAATTGTTGAAAAAAATGAATAGATTACAACAAAAGTACACTATACAAACAAATCTTTTGTACGTATCTGTTCAGCGATTCGTTATTAACAAACATAATAATAAATGAATGAAAAATCAATGAATATGACACAATGCAATTAGTCATTGCGTTTTCTTTTGATAAGGCATAAAAAATGGCATTGTAATACTCTCCAATAATTTAATTACCCATCTGTGACAGCTCGATCAAACAAATTAAAAATATTTTTATCTCTAGTACAATAAATACGCGTACAATAAGCTTTATGTTATAAAATATTCCTTGATTTATTTATTATTCAAAAAATAAATATTCAACTAATAATCATTAAGCTAAAGATTAAATGCATATAAAATCACAACAAAAAATAGTAACTGTTGACTTTTATATCTATAAAAACTTTGGAATAAATATGTAATACATCCATTAAAAAAAATACAGAACTTTGAAAATAATAATTATACTGATGCACTTCAAATACAAGTACGAAGACACATTTCTCAAAGCGTAATAATGCACAGCTTTCCAGTTTCAATAAGTTGCCAGAAAATTAAAACCCGTCACTAACTTTACGACTCTCGAAAATTCTAACCTTTGTAATTCAGCAGATAGCCATAACCGTTACTAACGCGAATCCGTTCGGTCTCTCTTTTTTATTATTTTTCAGACCTCCCGCTTGCTCGAGATCACGTACGCAGTAAAATAAGAGAGCGGCATTCAAGAATTGAAATATCTTCCATAATTATCAGTATTTTATTTTCGTATTTTGCATAAAACTTACGGCACGAATTTATTCAAGTTCAGCCAATAAAATAGTAATTGAAAAATTATGATAAGATTTCTTTTACAGTTTTTTCAAATAAATCATCAATATGATAAAATTTATTCAATAGTGTTCCTTCAATCTCCTCTACGTTCGAAAAAATTAAATACTCAATGAAATCAAACATTTGTCACATGAACGTTCGGAACAACTGTAGAAACGACGTCCCCACTCCTCAAAAACGCCTAAATCAACATCAACCCCCACGATATAAAAAAAGGCCGCAGAGAAAAACATACGCGCGGCCCAATAAAATGAAAACTGTATTATCGCGCCAATCGATCGCCGGTGCAAAAATGCAGGCTGCGCGCAAGCGCTTTTTTATTAGTTCCAGCCGCTCTCTCTCTCTCTCTCTCTCTCTCTCTCTCTCTCTCTCTCTCAAAGCGTGCAAACGTAAAAGAAAAAAAAGCGCTCGAGCTTTCGTTATTCCTACTTTCGCAGCGGCGCACAAGCAATCTCGCTTGCCACATAAAACGCCGAGACTAAATTATTTGCCTCCTCCACCCCCGTCCGGATAAAGCGAAACAAGAGTCAAACAGCGATAAACATACCTCTCGCACTGCCGGACTCGTGCGTATATACACACTGAACGGCGGGTCTATGCGCGCAATCACCATCCTCTTCTGGCGGAAGTCCCCCCCCCCCCTCGAGAAAATCCTCCACGAAAAATCCACCTCTTGTCTTGCCTCTATCTCTTTCTCTCTTCTCTGTAGGAAGCGCTCGACTGGCCGTAAAGAGCCGGAGGGGCTCCGTGGGTGGCAAATGGAAATTTCGATCTACCGCCCGCACACATAAACACACAGAGCGCCGGCCAAGAGAGAAATAGATATAGGTCGCCGGAGAAACAGAGAGAGAGAGAGAGAGAGAGAGTGAGAGGGAGATGGAGTAAGGGGCAGAGAAAGAGAGATGGATTGGCCGAGCTTTTGAGGGGTAAAAACGAGGAGAGCGGGAAATGTAAAGATGGATATAGGGAAAGGGAGAGAAGAGAGCTCGGTTATGCGGGAGACCAGCGAAATTGCCGCTGGCTGCATGACGATTTTGCTAAAGGATCGAGAAACGTTTGATCACTGCGGACACGGCCCTTTCTCTCCCCCAACTTTATTTTTAAAGTGCCCTGCTGTCTGATAGGCTTTTTCGGAACTGAGAGACCTTCGAGAGCGCAGGGAAATGAAAGCGTGGGAGTAGCTGCGGAATAACTTGTATATTGAGATTCGAGGAAAATTCGGCGCGGTCATTGTTAGAAGGGATGGAAATTGATATGTCTTGTTGATAATTGCTTTTTGAAGGTCAAAGCGAGGAGGAAATAATTTTTTATGAATCAAGGGAGATATTCTGATGTTGCAGACAGGTAATTTTAGTGGATTTTGTTTCTTTATGAGTTGTTTAAAAATAAGAGATGAAAATAATAGGATAAAAGCGGAACTACGATAGTATATGTATAAATGGATGTATATTTATTCTCGAGAACTATGTAATTTTAAGGATCAAAGAAGTCATTTTGATATTACAGACAAGTAATTAATTGCTTTTTATTCTTTATAAAATACTGTAAAGACAAATCTATAACAATAACAAGTTAAAAATAGATTTATAGTATTATCACTAAATTAGAAAAGAATATTTTCCTTTGATAAAACATAAGAAATCCAGTAGCGTATATTAACGGTAACTGCTGAAAATAAAATGTAAAGTTTCAAAAATTATTCTCTTTTAATTCTTATATCTAGATATAACTATAAAATTTTTAAACACTGTTATTGAATCTTGTATAATTTACGTGTTAAAATGTTGTTAAGCAATCTCATAAATAAAACGAAGAGTCAAGACGCCATTATGCTAACCATCAGAATAGAATGAATTTATAATCTTAAAGGATTATAGCGAATAGATCTATATACATTTTTTATCGCCTTTTTTCGCGAGCTTTTAAGGCCACGTTAATGGTGCCGCCAAGATGTTCGAAATAAACGTAAGACAAAATTAAGGTAGCGGTTAAAGGATATCATACCTTCTTGTGGGAACTTGGTTACGCTTCTACAAGGGCTAATTACTAGAGTTAGGTTCAAAGATGAAGTATATAAAGTTTGGTTAAGATGCGTGGAATCGAGCTGAGTGCACAGCGAACTAGGCTAAAGCATTTTATGTAGCAATAAGTTCTAATTCAGAACGATTTAACAGATAACCGAATACTGTAACTACTAAGAAATTTCTCAGTGTAATATTTCATAGAAATCCCGGTATTGTATGTATAAAAAATACGTTTTTTTTACAAGAACAGAAGTTAACAAAACTCAGCTACGCGAGATGGCTAATAAAATAAAAGGTCATATCTGAATAAACTAATAAAGAAATACAGATTAAAAACAAGAAACGATCTCAATGTGCCTCAATAAATTTCATCATTCCGCCAGTCGCTTTCTCCGAAAGGCTGCATTTCCAATTTAAATTTTTTCTCACTGCGCGCACTCCCAGCAGAGAGCGCGCACCTACAGTTTATATATGCGTTTTAGTAAACATTATCATAAATAAATCTAAAACGTTGCATTTCGTTGCGAGCATTACCATAAATCTAAATAGATAAGCCGCGCAATATGCGGCCGAAGAGAAACGAAAGAAAAGTGGAAAGAAAAAAAAAAGTAGGCGTTATTCCTGCGACTCTAAGCAGTTTACGCTCGCAGGCCGCGGAGCCTCGGCTCCATATAGGCTTTTCAGCGAAGGAGAAACGCGCGCATACGGCAATAACAGGGCCGGAAAAAATTGCGCTTACAAAGCGGCCGATGCAACAGAGCTGGGAGCAGGAAACAAGAGTAAAGAAAGTTACGCGAGAAAAACGCCCCCGCGGCGAACAAAAGGAAAGCGAAACAGCCGGAAAAAACGAAAGTGCGCGAGCAGTCCGGGAAAAGAACGAGGATTAATCGGAAAAATAGAGAGAAAAGAAGAGAGAGAGAGGTAGTGAATTCGGGTGCGAAGGGAGTGTAGAGAGCGAAATGCAGAAAGGAAGAAAAAGCGGCGCAGATCAGTCGGAGAGCTCAGGCTGCGATGGATGGACTGGTGGGTCGATCGAGGGGTCAGCCGTCGTATAATGAAATCCTCGAGAGCGCGCGTTCGCAATATATTTCGTTGGATTTTCTCTCCCTCGCGCCAGGCGACACATCGGAAGACACTACAGCGCTGCCGAGGCTAGCTGCCCGGACTCGCCATCAACGCACGTACACGATCGAAGAGAAATCGAGGGAGGCAGTAGTAGCAGTAGCAGCGGCAGCATCCCCCGTGAGAGAGGAGAATCGGAGAGAGACAGAGAATCTAGAGAGAGCGGGACATTATACGGGCCGACGTATACCGAATGTGCGTGCATATGTATGTGTCAGGTGGGCTGTCCCGCGGGGTGGCCGCGCGCGCGCGCGTATATATGCGCCTCGCTGGGGTCGGCCTCATTTTATGCAAATCGCACGGAAACGCCTGTTAGGTGTCCGAGAGGGAGCGACGCGCCGTACATACCTACGCGTCCGATGAAAATTCATGCTCTCGCTCTTGGGCTATAGCTATCCTCTCCCTCTCTCCCTCTCCTTCTCTCCCTCTTTTTCCAGCAGCCAGTGGTTTTTCCGCACTTGTCATCGATCCGAACGCTACCACCGGCGCAGCTTCCTTTTGTTCCTGGCAGATGCACCAAACGCGTGTCGAGCTTGGGGGGAGGGGGCGATAATGCGAATTTTCCTCTGTCGCGCCCGCGTCTTTTTTTCAAAGCGCGCGAGCCCGATGAATATTTACGACGCGTATAACGATATCAATCTCATGTAATAAAGATGACGCCGATGATGATGATGATGATGATGATGATGACGGTGAGGTTGGGGGGGCTTTAATGGGGGCTGTTAGGGGGCTAAGTGAATGTCGGTGTGGCTTTGGTATTGGTGATTGAGGATTGGGAGATGAGTGGGAGTTACCGAGGCTGGGTAAACAATAAGGTTGTTGCTGATCATACATATGTAACAGGCTGCGGGTTTACTCTTATCCACTCTAAATTTTAGCCGGAGCGAGTTTGATTAAACTAGTGCTGTTTTTTTTTCTAGAACGACCGATCGATCTTCATAAAAAGGCGGTAGTGGTTAAATTGATCTTCAAAGGAGAACTTTTGTTTTATTAATCATTGATGAATATTAATTTTTTGTCAGCTCCTCCTTCAATTATCCATCGAGCTATCTATTAAAAGACCAACAAAGCCAGCTCTACAGCAAACTTCATGAACGATTAATCTTCTGAAATTGGGTAAAAACTGAGAACGTGGGTGGGTCGGGGCTCACAGAGGTAGCCTATCTAGGCGCGCGTGCGCGCACGTATAAATGCATATCGAATTCAGCGAGAGACGACTGTGAAATTTCAAACGCAATGGTATCGATTTCGGACAGTTATCTTTCAGAGAAAATCCCTGCTTGATGGAAAATCGCGCTTTCAAAGTTGCCACTTTCAAATGGAATGATTTTCAACGAATTGATGTGGTGTCGAAATTTTACTTTAATATAATGTAATAAAATTTTGATCAGTCAAAATTATACTTCGATTTATGAAGTGAGATCTAACGTTTCTAAAGATTAATATTAAAGTTTTATGTTAAATTTATAAATAATCTATTAGAATATAGTCAAGGGAAACTACCAATTTCATAGAATTCTAAAGAAACTACTTAAAAACAAATCCAAAAAATCGTCAAACCCAGAAATACTCCAACCATGCTTCCGACATACCCCGATTATTCCTCAAAAATAGTACACAAAAAAACCCACCGCCAAACCAATTTATCACATAAAAAAAAATTAATCCCAAGAAACGAGCATGCCATCGACATATCCTGCACCAATCCCCCCCCCCCCGTTGGTCAAGTTCATCATCCATCGAAAAGTCCAGCCTCTCTGTTCACTCGACGGCATTTCCACCATATACCCGTCACGCGCGTCTCTTTTATTTCCAGTCGTCCCAATGCCCGCGCGTTATCGTTATTTGCAATTCCTGGCTCGCGCGCGGTTAACGCCCGTTATATACTGTCGGCGTGGTCCGGAATTGGACAGAATTGATTTTATTGGATTCTGTCTCTCGGCGGGCGTCTTACCCGGCGCACTTGCATTGCAGATGCGCCCCCAAGATTTAGGGTCCCCCGGCGTGTCGGTCAAATTTCGATGTATAGAGCGTCTCTAGGTGAGCTTGCGCTCTCTCTCTCTCTCTCTCTCTCTCTCTCTCTCTCACAGGATTTCATGGCTTCCTTGAGGAGGACGTGCAGATGGTCTAGGCTTTTCTTTCGATGAATAGATTAAAGAGCGATGCGCGTGAGGCAATAATGGAGGCCGCTCGAGTGGTTAATGGGGAATTTAGTGGTGTGGATTTGTGGAGGGACGGTATGGGTTTTTTAATGAGGAGGATAATGATAACGACGTTGACGGTGTAAATAATAAAGGAGATAACGTAAATTGCTGAAAAGGGCGGACGGGTGGGCAATGGAGATAATGGAAATGACAACGGAATGGAGATTGCAAAAATAATGAAAATGATTCGCTAAATTATGAAAATGATGGGGGTAGGGTGTAATGAGGATAATGATGGTAGAAAAAAAATGTAGTATCGAAATTTACGGTAATGATGATGACTGTTATAATGAAATTTTAAAGCGTTACTGAATAAATAAAGATACTATTGTTGAACATTCAAAAAATATTAAGAAACAAAATGATTTATATAGTAAGCTTTTTTGTTACTTTATATTATTTATTTTAAGTCAATTTTTCCAAAATCAGATTTACATCGTGTTTGGGAGTTAAAGCTTCTTTTTTTTCGTATAAAATTCAGAGCATTATCAATAACCTGTTATTTAATGAGATATCGCTCCATGGACATATGCTTCAATGCTAAATTATTGTTTTTATTTATACTCAAATTATTTTTCTTCGAATTTAACTATACGTTAAAATATAAAAATATTAATTTCAATAAATTCTAAAAAATGGACTTATCTAGTGATACTAAAGTAGCTACAAAAATAATATGCTAAGTATACGAGACGTTAATAATAGAATAATTAAAAAATTATTTAATTTAAGAAATAATTAATATTTATTAATTTCCCTTATTTTAAATGAAATGAATTACATAAGTATTATATATATTTATATACTATTATATATTATTATGTATATTTATATATTTATAGATTTTAAGTCATTTCTTTCGATCTCAGTCGCAAAACGCGAAAAATAGACACAGTTATTCTGAGAAGCCACATTTACATAAACACATACCTACATCTTTATAAAATATCAAAATTCTAAAATATCTGATTTTACAGCGTCCGAGTTTGAATTTCACGGAGTTGGCATACAGCATTATCAAATTGCACGGCATTAATAACACAAATCGCCCAACCTCGCCATCTGCGGTATGAATATGATCAAAACGCGTATTGTCTCACATTTTGTCGATTGGCATCCACCATTAGGACAATATATTTTTAATCAACACCCTCATACTTACCGTCAACGTCCCCAGGGTCTTTCTTGTGTGGATGTTTACGATTACAGGCCAAGCTCCAATTTGAGAGGATGTTGGGCATCTTACGAAGATACACAGCCAAGGTAAAAGAGCAGCGATTCCGCTCTCGAATGGAAGTAGTCAAAGCCCTGGCGATGCCGATTAACTTAGGGATAAGTAGATAAGGGCGTGTTATGGTCAGACCCGTTCGTAAAGCTGCTTTTTTATTCTACTGATTGTGTAAGTGTTTACTTTATAAGTGCTACATTCTGCAGGAATTTGTCAATTAATTACGGTGAATATTATTGTAATTAGCGGACAACGTGCAATATTGCGACTTGACCTTTTTATTTTAGAGTAAGTAATACATTAGAATAATATAATTAATATCTTTGTAAATTAAGTTATAAATTTAAAATTAAAAATGGTTAATAAATTTTTGAGAATATTGTTCAACTTGATTAGCATTGCGTAGCCTTAGAAAATAGACGAAACCGTACGTACGTCTTCCTACATATGTTCTCAGAATCTCTTAACTTTACTGGTTCTTAAAGTTTATTTTTTTTTAAACATATCTTTTCATGGAAATGTTCAACTTAAGGGAACGTCAAAGTAGATAGAAAGTTAACGTTATGAAGACATATAAAAAAAAATAAAAAAATAAAAAATGTCTTTATTAAGTTGAGAATAAAGTACTACACGCAATAGTACTACTACAAGGAAAAGGCAGTTTTTCCTCGGGTGATTACTGCTCTTACCTTGTTCAGGGGGTAAACGCACCCTCAAGAATAATCTTCAACTTTTTTTCTCTTTTTGCATAATGTACTTACTACTGTCTAAACGTAGGTTTTTTGTAATTAAATAAAATTTAATACTTACTTTGAAGAATCATCTGAAATATTCCACGACATGTTTGATTGAATGTTACTGAACAAATAAAAATAATCTTCACTTTTAATAACAAATATATAAGTATTTAAATATCAAAATAAATATTTATCAAAAATATTTATAACATAAAAAAGTTGATATCACAATTTTTATGGAAATAAAAAAAAAATTGTCTTATGTTTCTCTGCTTAATCATGCTTTCATACATATTAATTAAATTACTGTATACAAATTTAATGCATTACTTAAAATCTCATAAATTCACATAATATTATTTACGTTACAAATTTTATAAAATATCATTACTAAGGTCATTTTTAGTCTCAAAAATAAAAATTAAATAAATATCAGAATGCAGCCAAACATAATGTTAACGTCAAGTTTATTTTTCTGTACATTGCATTTAAATTGTTTCCTCAGTTTATCATATATAGTACATCGTAGTGTATTAATCCTTTTGAATATCAAGCGAAACTACTATTTACACTGAATTTCCACTATGATGAATTTACTCCAGACTACAGTTCGTTTCTCATTTTTCTTATTCCCTTTAAATAGCTACGTTATTCTTTCCCTTTAAACGTTACTTACACGCTATAATCATCATACAAATATTCTCTGTCTCTTTTTCTCTCCTTTTAGTGTCTGTGTGCGCGCTTATACCCCTTTTGTATATATCTCCGCTGAAACGTCCCCCACATGTGGACGAGAATTTAACGTGACGACGCGCCTCGTCGGGAGGGGGTTGATGAATAATACAAGTTTTTCGTCGAATCCTTGCTCTCCTATTTTTTTCCCCTACACGAGAGAATATTTAATTAAGACGGAGTCGAGCGTGCACGAAATCAAATTGAATTATTATGCTGCAGTGGCGCGGCCGCACGCGCCTGTATATGTAAAGCAGAAGGTGTGTATACGACTGCGTGGAGGAGTTGGTTTTGAATAAAAAGGAGGAGAAATCATACGTGCCGTGTCTGTAGCGATAAATTTTATTTTATTCTTCTTCGCTGGGTTTCTTCTTTTTTTTCATATAACACTGTTTTTTTTTGTTTCACAACGTTCGCTTCGCACACGAAGAGCAGTGATACAGTTCGGTGTTTTTCTTCGATTTTCGCCGCAGAAACACAATTAACAAAGCGCGATTTGGCGCGCGTGTAATTCACAGTCGACGACAGTATGTACGTATAAGAATCGAATTTGAACCACCGGATAAATTCGCAGTGTGTATATAATAACAAATAAACCTAGGTTTCGCCACTTTTTGCTGTCTATCTTCTTCAAGTGGCGCTTGATCGGGCGCGTTATCATTCTCTAACAAAAATACAAAAATATTCATAAAAACAGCCATCAAAGGGAAGAGATAGAGAAACGTTGAAAAACAGTAGGTACGCGCTTGTGTCGTTGTTGCACGGAATGTTGAAAATTACATCCCCCCTCTCCCGTCCATTTTTTCGCAAGGAAAATAAATAAATGAGAAACTTTTGATGCCTCTCGTAAATAATTTTTACTGCGACGCATGGAGCACTCTGGAAAAACTTCGCTCGCTCGCCTATTTCAGTTTCAAATTTCTCGTTTTATTACTTCTTCTTCGCCCCATTTTCAGTTTTTAGTTTTCGCCATGATTTTCTCTTTTTTCCTTTTTTTTCTTCCTTTGAAAATGCTTATTATTGATTTAATACTGAGTATTTCTGCTAGCTATGATTATCTTATCGATATAATCCATTCATTCGGTACGACAATCCTATGTATACTCTAATCTGTTTAAAATTGATGCCGCGCACAAAGTAGGAGGGTACTTTCGCGCAAATGACATTCTTCCATAAAACGCAACGTATTTAGCAATATCGGCCTCGGGTCGAAACGATCTATTTACCGAGCTCATTAAAATATATCATTAAATTTGGAGAGAAAAAAAAATGAGTTACGAGCCCTCGGCGCATTCCTTTATGGACTCTTAAACGCGGCGATGTAAAATTTACGAAGTCCACTTTCCATTACAGTGATTCTCAAAGGACAGCTCGCCGTCCCTCTGGCAAAATGGACTTAACGAGTTATGGAAAAAAGCATGAAACCGCATTATCCTCCCCGCCGCACGCTAATGATCCCGAACTTTTAATCAGCATAATTACAATGAGACGCACCGTGCACACACGTGAAACTCGTTTCTCAACTCACCTAATAAATCCCAGATCAAAACATCACAACCACAAGCATACTTTTACCTCTAACATTCCCTCCGATCAGCCACCTCACGAGCAAACACATCCTCCGCCCGTGACGACCTCGTAATAAGCTAAACAAGTCTAAAAGAAAACCCGCGATCTGTACTCTACAAGCCACAACGCGCGTCATCCCCCATCCTGACCGCGAAAAAGTGTCATATTCGCCGAGAAAAGCGGAAGCGTAATAATAACCGCTGGACGTTGCTTTAAACAGCTCTCCACCCCCGCTCGTCGCGCGCCAGTTATACGGCCGGCTCTCCATTAGCGACCTTCTTTTTACCCTCGTCTCTTGAGCGGCGAACGCTTGTAAATTGTCCGACTCGGTGGCCAACTGCAAACGCGTAAATAACGAAATACAGCGAGCGGGAGAAAGAGAGGAGCTAGAGAGGGTAAAAAAAACGAGAGACAGCGAAAATTACGCGAGCCGCCACTTATGGTGATTAAGATGTGGAGAGAGGTGAATTTCGGAAAATTTACGGGCGGCGCGTTTATTAAAAATAGCCGCGCGCTGTTTTTCGTCGCGCGCGAGCTCGTCAGCGGGGGAGGGAGCTTATCGAGCGAAATTTATGGGAGGGGCGGGGCCTGAGGGATGGATTAATCGGCGGAGAAGACGAGCCGGGAGCGTTACTTTTTCGAGATTTACTCGCGCGCTTTAATCGCGTCGAGCTGGCTCTATTCATCCGCGCGCTGGGGTATAGTGATTAAGTTAATTCCGCTAGTTGGGTACGAATTGCGATGCGAGAATTTCGGCGGATTGGTGGGATTGTTTGCTTTTTTTTGGTTTTGTTGAGGTAATGAAATTTTTTGATATTTCGGAATGATGCTCGGTCGTTTTTGGGGTCTATGATGTGGGATTTGAAGTTTTATCTCTGGGTATTAATCGCGCGGCGTTGTTGAGTACGTTGATCGCTGAGAATGTATATCGTACGTTTTTACACTGCAATGTCCAGTTTTATTGTTGAAAATGTTTCGATACATGTGAAAGAAAAAGAGGCGATGTATATTAAACGAGGGCACCCAGACAGTATAATTTCCTACAAAACAGCACTCTTAAATCTGTTTTATATTTTATATATTTGACGTAGTTCGAAACATCCAATATAAGCTTTTCATAAAAAATTACATTTTTCGGATATAACTACACGAATTTCGCTCCAATATACAACGTAACTTCATTCAATTAATTTCCCTTTTTTCCTCTCAACAATGACGTAATTGCTCAATCTTCCAACTGGAAAAAGTCCCTGAACCATTATCCCAGCGCGAAAGTTTGACCTTCACGCCAAACTCTCATCGCCTCCCCGTTAATTAACCTTGGTTAAAGCGAGCTTAACCGCATGGTATGCGTAGCATAGATTTTGGAAATTCGAGCCGGCAATCTCCCCTAATCCGGAAATGTCAAGTGAGCTGTTGGCTGCGCGCATGCCGATCTACGCTCTTGTAATCCAGCGACGCGTGCTCAGAGCAACCCGATATATTATGTTTTATTTTTTCTTTGGATCTTCCGGATTACGTATATTAACTTACGCTCGAGGTAAGATCGGCGAAAGCCGCGGGGTGAAAAAAGAAATTTACAGCCAATTCACTAGCTAAGTAATTGAGAAAGATGGCAAAGGGACTTTTTCCATCGGAGACGTAACAGTAACCAAACAGTTTTAAAAAGGCTTTCGAATTCTCCGCGAGACGCTCGCCCACGGCCCTATATGTGATCAACCGGCGTATACTCATATATCTATATAAAACGACGAAACTCAGATATACGAATCAACAGTTTACATTTCGCAATTGGATATAAAAAACATTCGTATAATTTTTCCTTATTTACTTTTAATCCGAGCTCTCCGAAACGTGCGCCACTAGCTTCCGCCTCGCCTCCTCTTAAACATCTATACTTCGGAGCGCTCTCATGAATATCTCAGCCACGCACATACCATACCTACACATACACATCATAAATACATATATATATATATATATATATATATATATATATATATATATATATATATGTATTTATATGTATATAATCATCGTATATTTATATATAGAAAAAGAAGGACAAAACGAAAAAGGGTCGCGGCAAAGTCACCGCCAAACTCGCAATGCGCTCCGTTATTATTTACAAAACCTCGATATATACCGCGAGCGGCGCTCTACATTAAGCGAGCCTGCCAGTATCCACACGCCCGCGCCTCGTGTATACACCTAGTGCGCCTGTGTTATCGAGTATGGAACGTCGAGCCGAGTAATTCGGCAGTGTACATCCTCCCTTTAAACTCGCGCAGCGCAGCTGGAATTCCTTGCGCGGGGTATAGTAGCTGCAGCCTCGCCGCGCGCCGGAAAACGATTATATGCAGAGCCAGAGCCTCTGCCTTTGTTCGCCGCCTCCTATAGAGTCGGTGTAGCTTGCAGGCGAGTATTTCGAGACACGCGTGAGAGTACAGGCTAACCAACTTCTCTGCCGGATCAAAATATATTCCTTGATAATGCGGGAGAGTGAGAGAGGCGCTGTTTCTTCTTAGAGGCGGGGGAGCCCTTGGCTCGCTTTTGCGTTGTAAAGAAGAGGTATACACTGCGCGCCTGTTTCCTTTTTTCCCCGAGCCCCGGCTGCCTTTGAGCGCGCCGAGAAAGCGAGTGTTTTTCCGGCGGCGTTTATGCGGAAAAGTGGATTTTCAAGTATTATTCGTTTCGCTCTCTTTTGAGGGGGAGACCGAGTGGTTACGTATACAGCCGCGCTTTTTGTTGTTCCTTTTTCGATTGCCGACTTTGGCTTTTTGCTCTGCTTCGCGGGCGAACGCGGAAGGGAAGAAAAGTCGCCGGAGAACGGGCCGGGAGAGATAGTTTATAACTACGCGCGGACGCCGTAAAAATTGATGGGCCATAAAACGCGGAATTACCATAAAGACGATGGGGGAGAAAAAAATTGGCCCGACTATTAAGTGGAGCACTTAAATGTTTTATTAAGCGACTCGCTAATAATCTTTGACTCGCCTTTGCACTTTCGGCAGTAAAGAACGCTCCGCTGACTCGGCCCCCTTTGATTTACCCTTCGCGCGGGCTCCGCCAATTTTTCAGCCCGTCGCCGTGGCTGTTATTAAAAAGTAAAGCCAGCGGATAAAAATGAAACTATCGTACACGAAGAATTTAACGATTTCACGAAACGTAAGAATCGTCGATATACTGAACCAACGTAGAATACACCAACGTCCCGAAATACCTAAGAATCTCATTCGAATGCAGACCGTCGTTCTCGCCTCGTTTTAACCACCCCCCCCCCCTTAAACGCATCCTCCGGATTGTTAAACGAACTAATTGGCTTTCCGCGCGCGCGCGTGTCGCGCAACTCGAAACAACAGCTTCCCGCTAATCGGCAATAAATAAGGCGCAAGAGGAATCGCGCTCCGGCTGGCAATGGTAAGCATACATCAAAGTTTGAAATTTATCAAATGGGGCGTAAACGAGTTATCACGCGGCGCCGTTCCTGGAAAGTGACGTCACGTTCCGCTAGCCATGTGATCTATTCTAAGCTATTTAAAGTTGCAATGTGATTAGCGAAGTTCGCCGCACCCTCCCCCCATATAGCCTCCGCGAAGTTCGGATTGGCTCGGGTCATTGCGGACGAGGAGGGGGGAGGGGCGTTCTGCGGAAATTTGAAAATAAGTACCAGCCATGTAGCTAGCCGGGAACCGCTCCTGTATCTTCGCTTTCTCCTGACTTCTATCGTCCTCGCAGATTAAATCGATAAAGTTGAGACTTTGCTGGGGCAGCCGGCTTTTTGGGCTTCGATCCTTGCCGCGAAGTTGATTTTTTTGGGTTGGCTTTAGAGGCGATTCGAACGTGACTTTGAGGAATTATTAATAAGTTTTAATGCAATATCGCAAGAGCCAGGGGTGAATTTTCTCCGAGCTTTTCCCGGGCTTGCGTATTTGACAAAACTGTCCGCCTCGAAAAGTAAACAAACAATGACTCTGGAAAACGTCGGCTCCACTCGTTACGCAAGCTCGGAAATCGCGCCGAGTCACGGCGAAATTAGAAATGAATTATTTACTCTTTCGGCGGAGCGAGCTTCGCCGTATAACTCGGACGAAAAACGGATTACTCACTCCCGCGTCCGGAGCCATTCGACTCGATCTATTCTCCGCGCGGAAATGGAAATATTCCCACCTCTCGGGGTCTCGGCGCGCTTCGGGTGTATCAAAAAGAACTCGGGCGACCCGCTGATATCGCGCGAAAAAATATAATATCGAAATCGAACTTTCTTCCCGCGCACCCGCTTCAAACTTCGCGCCGAATTAGAAACTCACCTACCGGTCAGAAAATTCTCCCACGTCTTCACGAAGAAATAGTAATACACGGACTGGCTTTCTCGCCGCATCGGAATTACTCGCACGCTCGGGTCCGCTTTGTCGCTATTACTCTCCCAATTACCGGCGGGGCGCGCATCGGCGAATTAGCAGCCCCGTCCCCTTAATTAAAACGATAAGTTTCAATTGAATAAGCAGAACGCGCTGAGCTAATTAAGAAGGCAGTGCCCGCGCGGGAAAACCGCATCGGCGACGAAAGCTCCGCGCTATTGTCTGTGTATATAAGAGCTTTTATGTATTTCTTTTCGCGGGAGGCTCGGGCGAGGAGTTATGTATTTATAGTCGGGCGTTATTTTGGATTTAGCCGGCGCGCGAGTAGCGCAGAGATCGATTTTTGCCGCAGGATGTTTAGCTCTTCGATCGGCGCGATTATTTTTAAACGAGCGCACCTAGGTCCGCCGCTTTCGGGAGAATCGGTTGTAAAAATAAAAATTTTCCGGCAAAGTGTAATTAACGAGAGGAGCGAGAGAGCCGTTTGAATGAGCGAGTCTTTACAGAACAAAACGCAAGCTGGCGCATTGCATAAGTTCGAAAACAATTAAGCTAATGCTAATGTAACCGCACGACACCTGCGCTCGCAGTTGACACAGACCGCAGCGACTCCGCCGTAACGAATTACTTCAAAAACCCGAAGCTAACGCGAGACGCGCGCGCGCGAGCGTCAAAAGCGTGTCATCAAATCCGCCGCGCGATCGACGGCAAACATAGAAACGGAGAGGCGCGTATACACACAATCTCGCCTGGCACGAGATGCCCAGCCGCGAAAAACAGCTGTCAGAAACAATCGCTCCTCCCACGACAACAAAACATCACGAAAAAGCCGAGCGATCCGCTCTCCCGAAAATTCAGCCGCGCGCCGCGACTCGCGCGCATCAGTTGTCGTGCCGAGGCCGCCTCTCCGTCAAGAATAAGTCCCTCTCTCTCTCTCTCTCTCTGTCTGTCGCGCTCGAGTCAGCTGTATGCATGCAGCGGAGAGCGCTAGATATCCGGCCGCGCGCGGGGAAATGATCGGAGCAAAAATGCTCGCTTAGCGTATATTCTAAGCAGGAGCAGAGGTAGCGTATAGGTATATAGGATGGACTCACATCTGAACTTGGCGTGATGGTAGAGTATCTGGCTGGCGTTGGTCGTCATGCTGCTGTTGTCTCCGGGCAGCAGTCGATCGAGCGGTGGCGGCGGCGGAGCTGCGGCCCGGGCGAAGCAGCCTTATCATGTTCGCCGATGATCGAAGAACGCCCGGTGCGCACTGAAATCTAGACCCCGTTTCAGTCAGCTCGCGCCCGCCGCCGAGTCTTTCTCTCTCTCTCTCTATGTGTATATAAGCGAGCCGCCGCTGCTGCTGCTACTGCTTGCAAGAAGAGAGGTGGGAGGGAAAAATGCGCGGATGTACCATTGGTTGTGTCTGTGTCTGTGTGTGCGTGTGTTTGGGTAGAGAGCGAGCTGGGGAAGTAGACGGGTACGAAGTCGCCATCTCTCAAGCGGCCTGGTAAGTTGAGTTAAGGTTGGACTGAGAGCTGGTGTGGTGGGGAGCTGCTTTACCGACTGATCGTGAGGGAGATGCAACAGGTCGCTGATGTGGATGTGGGTATATGAGTTTTGGGAGGATTTGAGGAGAGGATTTCGAGCCGACGATTAGTGACCGACAAAGTAGAGTGCTGGCCTTGCGCTGCGCTGCTGCAATGGGTCTGTTAGGTAATAGAGTGCAGACTGAGGTCGACGTGGGATATGCAGCTGCGTTTCTTGTGTTTTTGAGTGATTGGGAAAAGATTCTTTTTTTTGTTTGATGAAATTGCGTATGGTATACTTTTTTGTTTGTTTGTTTCTGTTTAGATGGGACTAATCCATTCGGGATTGCTAAACTCGTCGGAGAATAAAAAAAGTCATCGGGATGATTCACTTTTTTAGGAGAGAATCAGTAGCGTTTCCAGTACCTGTTCTCGCTACAAGAAATTTAGAGAGTGACGTTATCCAGGTCAATAGGAAAATGTTGTATTTACCGAAGCCTTCTTTGGACTATGTACACACGATTTCTTTTGTTACACATCGTTAAGCACGAGCAAGGAAAAATCTTTTCGACGGTTCTTGCGTGTAGTGGAAAAAATAGGATGATTATTTAAAAAATTGTTATAAATTATTACGAGCCTCGGAGTTTATACACATCTGCATAAGCTCAACTATATTTTAAACTAAATCACTCAACTCAAGCGTGCGTCAGCGCGCCTGTAACTTTAAGAGGTAAAGCGCAATATCGAAGCTCTAAAACTGGCGGAGCGTTTTATTACCTAGGCTGTGTACACGCATTAGCCGTGATTGAGCTCGATGCGCGCTAAATGCGTGAACTTCCGAAAGGCATCGAATTTCCGAAGAACGAGCGTCTCCGTGGTGTAGCTCCGAGCTCTCGATACGCGCGAACAATGGCAATTTGCGTCGCGCTCGCACACGCTGTTTGGATAATAAAAGAAAATTCTAAGCGCTTATAGAGGCGAGTTTGGATTTTTATTTTCACGCTGTTTACACGGATGGTAATCGAAGATTAGAGCTGAGAGTGGTTTGTTAAAGATTCGATTTTCTGTGCGATGTGAATTATTGAAATTAGCGAGGATGATTATGCTTTAGAATGCGTTTAATGCAAGGAATGCATGCCTTAATGAGTTTGTAAGGGTTATGCACATTAGATGTTTATGTCGGCATAAAGTACATTGAAGTGCGGTGGATACTAATAACAATTTAATTATTCCAAGAATAAAGTAACTTCGCTATTACCACGCGTATTAAAATAATCCGTCCACGCACAATAGACTCGGAAATGGAAATTATTTTATTACTCACTATAACACTCTCAAACCAAAAATCAAAGTAAAACGCAAACTGCATAAATTCAATAAATAACCCCCCCATTAAATCCCCATTCCGAAAGCAAATTTCCCGGCAAACAAAGAGCCCACCCTCCACACACTCTCCCCTCTCAAAAAAGAAAGAATAAATATCAAAGCATCCTCCAATATACACCCACAGGCCAGCGAACACCGTTCGACCAGAGAGTAGCATCAGGCTGCTCCGCACCTGGATGCGTCGCACGCGGGCACCGATAGTTTCCGAGAATCTCTCTCTTTTTCGCTCCCGCTCTTTAAAACCTGTGTACACACACACACACTCGCGGCGTTGCGATGGACCCCAGCCCGGTGGTCGTATCCGGTCGGGCGCAGCAGCAGCTTTTTTTCTCTCTCTCTCCTCTCTTTCAGCCAGCTGAGAGCGAGCGAGGCTCCTATGTACATGTCGTTGCGCTCATAACGCTGTTATTTATTGGGTCACGGAAAAATCGACGTTGTGAAAGCTCGCCCTTGGACGCGGCGCAGGTTCTGCTTTGCTTGGACGATGCGGTTAATTTAACGAGAGATGCCGTTGCTAAGCCGAAGGGAGAAAATATTGTTACTTTTCGAGTGGTTGCTGCTTTATTGGATATTTTGGAGGGACGAAATCTAGACGCGTCCGGGAATCGGGTTGATTTTTTCTCGGTTGAGAATAATGGAAGTATATTTGCGAAAATTGCGAGGCAAATGATTCACCATGGGATTCAAGATGCGTGTATAGCCTTCCGAGAACGGAATGCGCGTGCTCATTATAATTACTGGATCTTAGCTCTTGCTTTCAATATATTTATCAAAAATAAGTTTAATAAAAGAAGGCTGGGGAGAACGATGGTATTTATGTCATTTTGTAATTTACCGGCTGTCTTCCCGGGAAACAATTTCGTACGGTCTTCCATGTCAACTATCTGCAGCTATGCATCGCAGTGCGCGCACGTACCTCCAGCTCCGCACGTGTACGCACTGTAAATGACGCATTTGCGTCAAATAGTTAAATAATTCAATATACCAGCGTTTCGCTCCTCTCGCGCGAGCGCTCACCTTTTAAAAATTAGATAAACCGACCAGATTTCCTGAGATTTCGCCAATTTCGATAATTTCAGCTCCACACAAATCACCGATATATCCCACAAAAGCACAGACTTAAAAAAAGGGCACAATATCGAGCGAATCGCCCGTATATATAAATCGGCAGATGGACGATAATAGCCACAGAGCCCGCTCTAAATTCTGCCCGCCTCGCTCACAATACCCCAATGGCTCCTCTCAGTCGCGCTGCCCCAACCCCCGCTCACTTCCCCCTGACCACACGACTTCTGACAATACGATAGCTCGCGTATACGGCCAGCTCCCTCGCAGACGAAACTGCCTAGCCTATAAAGCAGCAACGATATGCGCGAGTGACGCCCTTATGCCTCTCTGGACCTTGACCTCCTCACGCCCACGCACAACAGGCTCCTAATATCGCTTATTACCGATTTTTCGAGTCTTAGGGTGGGTGTGTAGAGAGGAAAGTTATCGGCGCTGCAGCAGCTGACGGCGCGGCTGCTCTCTCGTTTTTCTTCTAATTTGATTGCCTCGGAGGGGGGCGCCTGGTTCACTCCGGGAAGGACGCTTTTAGATGTTGATGGATTCGTCTTTCTCGGAACTCGGCGACGCGGCTGGAAAATTACACCAGCCGAGCTGCTCGCCTTTTTCATCTCCCCGCTGCTCTTTCTCTCGATGAAATGCGTTTCGGCGTCGCGCGCTGAATTATCGATGCAATAAAAATCGCCCGGTAATTGAAGCGGTTAATGAGCGCGTCGCGCGCGGACGAGAGCTAAATTGATTTATAGAAAGCCATTCGATTTCCGGACTTTTTTCACTGTAAAAAACCGCGAGCGAAGCCATTATAAAAGTTCTTATCTCCGGCGATAAATAAAAAAACCAGCCGCGGCCGCATTATCCCGCGCATGACAAACTACCTGCGATAACTCGCCCCGAGAGTATATATACGCTCTTCCGATAGCCAGATACCCAATCTATCGATGCGTTTCGAAATTCTCCGAAGAATTTACAAGAAACGATCTGCTATATACAGGCGGCTATGTAATATACCGCAAAACCGCTGTAAAACGCTCGGCCGTCCGTTTATCGCAACAATGAATCCCGTAATTCAGGGGAAGAGGCAGCGGCACGGTACAATGCGACTGGCGCCGTGTGTCCCACAAACTGTGTACACGGCTAAGACTAAGGAACATCGAGCCGCTCGCGGTTGTAGACCCTCGGCTGTATTTTTCTTTCGAGTAAAAAAGAGAGCCGCCTGTCTCTCTAATTCAGACGCGCGCTGATCCTTTTTTGCCTATTCCTCTTTCATAGTGTATACGCAGGCAGCATTCTCCGATGTTTATTGTCCTATCAGTCTTTCTTCTCTCCCCTCGAGCTCTCTTTTTCTCTCATTAGACGGCAGCGCGATGGCGCCGGCTTTATCTCTCTCATATATACATGTGTACACCGAGCGCCGAGATTTCTCCGGCCGTAATAACTGCATAATGCGACTTGGCTGAGGACGTTTATCTCGCGCGCGCGCTTTGGTTTGTGTACCAATGTCAGTGTCGTCGGGGCAAATATGGAAGTCGATCTTCCAGCGGAGGGACGGAGAAGCGAGACGTGTTATGAAACGAGCAGTCTGTTAATCCGTCTGGGATTTCTTTTACGCGTTGTCTTTTTTCTTCTGCTTTTTTTTTAATGGCTGCCTTTTTTACGTGGAAGCTGGTTACTGATATTTTTGGAGCGAGGAAATACGCTTGTATAGAGCTGCGGGGCTTATGTAAGGAGAGTAGCGCGCTGGATTATTAGGCTTTTTATAATCGGCCGTGTACGGAATCGATCGCAGTGGGTATCTGACTAATCGTTATTTCAGTGGGCTTTATTTGCATCATTCGCGGCTGGATGAGAAGCGCCGACGATTTCATTAGATGGGAATGAAAAAAACAGGTTTTGTATGGGTCGGTGTTTGCATAGCGTCAAAAAAATCTGTCAACGAGAAAAAGTCTCTTCTTATAGTAGGTACTGTGTACAGCAGCGGCCATCGGAATGACTTTTGATTAATTCAAGTGCTTGGGCATACAAATAACATTAATGTCGGGAAAAAATATCGTTAAGTCAAGACGAAAAAAAAACTTGTTCAGGAACTTTCTGCAAATATTCGTTATTTGATGGATAGAATTTTCCGATGCCGGCTCACTGAATTTTATGTACTTGATGAAATTTAGTTCTGGGCAAAGTATATAAAATTTTATTTTATTACTTGTTTTGTAAATTATCATGAGCGTTAAATCAGGTTTTATTTTTAAAGTAGTGAGCTGTGTTTACGTTTTAAAAGGTTCATTTCTATTTTTATTTCTCATATTTGAATGTGCGTCTAATTGCAGTTTTCTCTTTATGTTTCAGGTGAGTTACAGAAATTACCAGATTACTAAATCTTTTTGGTCACGTGAGTCCGATAAATCATTTAATTATATTTGATTTATTATCCAACATAAAAGCCAAATATTAAGAAATCGAAACATAGCTACAGAATGAATGCTTGAATACTTAGAAAATCTCATATTTCTCAAGGCTGCACCTATACTAAACCTTATTAATCACACAAAACAAAAATTACCCAAACAATCCGCTAAACAATCAAAATTCCATGAATAATCAAACATTTTCAAAACTCACCATAAACAATCCCACCAAACCGTCCCTCCATCGCAAAAAACTACCACCACCTTACAGCTACAACCCCCCAAAACGAGCCCACCATAAATTTTTCAAAGAAAAGCACCCAACCGTCCCAAAATTTACAGCCACCTTACTCTGAAAATCCGAAAATTCCCCAGCAAGTCCAACTCCAGGGGCATTAAAATTTCAGTCGACGGTGCACGAGTCGCTGCATCCGTTTCATCCGGCCCTGCCCATGAGCTTCCTCCTCCTCCTCTCCCTCCTCTCTCTTCTTCCCCTTCTCTCTCTCTATACTCCGCTAGCTCTTCGCAGCGCCTTCTGCATCGGTATGTTTCTCCTTCTCGTGCTGCACACTTGCTCCCTTCCTTTTTCACTGCTCCTTTCTCGTTGCTCTCTCTCTGTGTATATGTATGTGTACGTAGCGTAGAGCCCTTTTCTCTCTTTTCCACGTGTACCTGCGTGTTTCTCTCTTTGCTGCTCCGCGCGCCGCTCCGTCCTTTTTTCCACCTTACTTTCTCTCTTTGGCCGTTCTCTCGTCTTCCTTTACTGCGAGCGGACTCTGCACCGGTTAAACATTTTGTAAAAGAGGAAAGTGTATGCGCTGAATGCGGAGAGGAGTAACAAAAGTTATTTCGTGGCTGAATCTTTTACATGCGGACGGAATTATGCAACGAAATAAAGTGCGGACTGTGCGTGCGCACACACGAGAGAGATGCGAAATCCGTGTTTGCGAGCCGTGAAAATTTTTCGCGAGCGGTTGTTCGTTTTTATTTTATTTCGGCCGTTAAAATAATCGCTCCGATCGCTGTCCTGGCTTGTAACAGCGGGTAATGAGTTTTTTTACATACTCGGTTGCGAATTGAAATGGAGTATCGCGTTAATTTAGAGTACGTTTAAAAGACAATTTTACACTACTTTAAAGAACTCAATATTTTTTCTCAAAATTTCCTTTTATACAAACACTTGCCAAAGTACACACTATTTACCAGACAGCGATAATAATGCACATTCATCCCACGGCAGCCAATCGAAAAAAAAGTCGAGCGCCGGGGTAACACACACGAACCTCCCGCCCACGCACAACGCAAAATCCTATCGCAATCGAAAAATCAACGACAATCGCAGCCCGTTGCGCAAGCAATCTCATCAGAGTGCCCCTTTGTTAAACAGCGCTCCGGCGTTTCGCAAAAAAGCAACGCTCCCATCGGGAAATTCGTAATAATCTCCACCAGCTGAGAGACATTCCCAACATTGTCCAGACTTACGCATTCTCGTTTTCTTTACGCGCCTCTGCTCCACTATATATACGCTTCTATATACACAATCTGTCTCTTTCTCTCTCGGCACACGCAGCCGGCTCGGCCATGCAGCGGCGCTGGGCTCTTCCTGCCGTGACGGCTGGCCGCGATGGGCCCTACACGTACAGCCGCGCGGAGCACCACTGCATCTTCTACGTTTGTACGTTGTATTGTGCGGCCAGGCTGCGCGCCGACTGTGTCTGCGCTCTGGGCTGGCTCTCTCTCGCTCTGTGGATAGGCTAGAGAGAAGCCCTCGTCGTTCTACGCTCGTGACGGTGGCTCGATGATGGGGATTCTGGAGTTTTATTGGATGCGTTTTTTTTAGGTTCATGGAGTTTAGGGATTGTTGGTGCATTGTTAATTTATGGCGGGTTTGAGTTTGCTGTTGGAGTATTTTGTTGGGTGAATTTTAAGTAGGCGTGGGTGTTTGTTTTTGTTGACGTTTGTAAATTACGTGACGATTATATTGAACGCTAAATTAACGTGTTTATGTAGATTAGATAAAGCTGTCGATTCATTCAATTATTTACCAGGCCAACTTTTGCCAGTATACATTTCACAAAAGAGCACTGGCAAAAAGTTAAGCAGAACCGCCAACAGAAATTGCAAACAGCATGAATTATTCACAAAATTTTCAATTCAATCCCAACAAAATAACAATCGTCAAAACCCAATAACCCAAACCATTATCACCACCCAGCCATACATTCCCCTCAGCGCACCATAGCTCTCTCCAATCCTAATCAGCCGAACAACGAAACCAAACCAGCAGAAAACCCATAAAAGCCTCTGTTCTCTCTCTCTCTCTCCCTCTCTCTCTCTCTCTCTTACTATATACGCTCGCACAGCCAACGAGCGAACGGCCAAGCGGGGCGCTTGCTCGACTGCAAGCCAGCGCGCGGAGCGGGCCCTCGCTCTCGCGCGCGCGCTCCGGCAGGCCAGAAACCTCCGGCTGCGCCAGTGTTGAGCCGTGACTCGCCGCGTACCGAACTCTCTGTCTCGCTCTCTCTTTCTCTGTATCTGTCTCTCGATTCTCTCCGCGTAAAATACATATATATATATATACACAGCGCTCGCTCGCGCGCTCAGAGCGCGGCCATGTTTTCCTCGGATCGCGAGGAGGATGTCTCGCTCGTGGTATTAGACACCGGGAGCTCATGACAGCTAGATTAATAATGGGGCCGCCCGCGCGCCACCCCGATAACAATACTGACATTCTGTGCTAGTGCCTGTCTGTGTGTGAGTGCTGTGCGGAGAGTTAATTGTAAGCGCGAGCATCGCGCCTTTAAAAGCCCAAGCCCAGTTCTCTGTGTATATAAACTCCAGAGTGCGTGTGTGTGTTTATACGTATACATATATAAGTGCGCCGAGCGTGTGTACTGTCTATCTATCTGGATCTAGAGGCGAGGTGCATCCGCGCGCGGCGCGTGGGTGGTGCCCTAAGCGCGAGAGCCGCTCTCTGGTTATATACACACACACGGACACACGCAGAGGCCCACGTATATACACAGGCTCTTATCGTGCCGAGATACAGAGCCGATAACTCTCGTGTCCCTCCTTTCCTGCCCTTCTATACACACACACACGTGTATGACTGGTAATATACGTGTAGCTAGACATACACACAGTGCAAGAGTGGTGCAATAACAGTGCGGCAGTTTTCGCGGGAGGCTGGCTTGTATATCTCGGCTAGAGGCCACACAGCTACGACCCTGGCGACCCTAGCTCAGCTCGGCGAACGCCGCAGGAGGATGGAGGAGATGCAGAACGGAGTCGTTCTCATCAAGTGTAAGTCTCGTGCACACAATAACCTTTTCCACCCTCTCTATACACTCTAAATGCATAAGCGCGCGGCGTGTGTGAGTGGAGTCGCCGGATCACTTGTTGCGCATTCTGCCCATTGTGCGCGCTCCGTGCGATGATATACCCGCACGCGCTGATCGCCGCCTGCGCTTCCCCCCCACTCTCTGCTTCTTTTTTTCTCTCTCTCTTTTCTGTCGGTCTGTTTCACGGTTGAAAGCGATGAGCCAGCCTTTTAATGCCCCTTTTTTGCCATGCGTTTTCGGAGCGACTGCAGGTTCGCTCTCGCTGTGAGAAGCTTAATTTTGGACTGGCGTAAGAGCGATGTTATTAAAAATAGGTATGAGTGCCTCGAGTGAGGTGAGCGTTGGACGAAGTGCCGCGGGAGTAAGCGCGATGTTTTGCTCGGGCGATGCAGAAATCGCGAAAAACACCACGTGCGCTGGTCGGGATAGCGTCGTTACTGATTTATTCAGATTATTCTTTTGCATTACACCGCGCGTGGGTCTGCTAAATCAGCCGTGACTAATTAATTAAACAAGCCCGCCACTTCTCGAAGTTAGAGTCCTCGACAGTCGCGAACCTGACATCACACATCAAATATTCATCGTTCGCTCTCACGATTCCTTTTTTTTCCAATCCACATATCCGTTCATACACACACACAGACACATAGCACCAGCCGGAGGCTGGATGGAATACCGGTGAATTGACGCGGCGATACTCGCCAGAGCGGAAGTGCCTCTTGTTGTTTTTTTTCCTTCTCATTCTCTCGCTTCGATCCCGTGTGGTTTCCGGCGCTGAGCTTTAAGGGCGGAGTGTCAGCTGGCTCCGGAGCTGCTAACACGCGCTCGAATAACCAGACGCTCCAAGGAACTCTAGTATATACGCGTGTATGTACAGCACCGCGGAGCGATTAGTCGAAGAACGATTCTCTCCGGGGACGCTTTTAGCCTAGCAGCCGCGCGCAGCTCTTTTTTTAACACCCGCGCCAACGCGTTGCGTAACCATCTACGCGCTCGGCTGGATTATCGTCAATTGACGATATGCAGCCCGGCTCTTGAGATCGCGAGAGCTGATTTATACAGGCAAAAAACGTGATTTCGAAGTAAACAGTAAGAAGAATGAAAATAACGCTCGGCTTCTTTTATCGCGGCAGAGAGAATTTTCGGAGCAACTCAGCCTTTGTCTCTTTCTCTCGCGCGCGATGCTCCGAAATTCGCGGGGCTCTATTTCGGTTTTCGACGCTTTGCGCGCTGTCTCAAAACAAACAATAAAACACGCACTTTCCAGCGAGCGGACGTCACGGATCCCGAGAATCCGTAGCGATGCTCGCTTACTTGCGCACTCGTCGATTGTTGTCCTTACAATAATTTTAGCGATGACAAGGGTACACACACTCGAAAATAGAAACTATACCCGCCCGCTCCTCTGCTCGCTTAGTCCTTCAGCTTTCGTTTATACATAGTGTACATATACCTGCGTATAAGTACAGAGGACCTCGGTCAAAGGTAATCCGAGGCTCTGACGCTCGAGGCATGTCCTTTCCGCGAAGAGCCAGCTGAGGACGTGAAACGATGGCTGTGTATGTGCAGACTCGAGGGCATTAGAAACAGTTATGTCGTCTTTATGTAAGTCGGAGATAGAGCCGATCAATCCGACGACAATTGCAGGCCGATGGAGAGAGGTTGCTGGCTGTGATGAGGCCGGATTGGGGCTTTCGAGGGTACTTTGGGTTGCGGAAGATTATGAGGAGATTTGTGAGATGGTCGGGATGTGCTTGACGGTTTCGTGATGGCGGTGGAGGTGGATGGATCGGGGACAGATCCGTGAGGCTTTCATGTAAGTTGGGGATACGGTTCGGGCAGACGGCTTTATTCTAAGTTTGTGTATTATAGGGTGATGAGGTGGGAAGGATTTTGTCGTGGGTTAATATCCAGGCTAAAAAGAAGCTGTTT
Source organism: Eupelmus azureus (assembly GCA_030522685.1). Lineage (NCBI taxonomy): Eukaryota > Metazoa > Arthropoda > Insecta > Hymenoptera > Eupelmidae > Eupelmus > Eupelmus azureus. The sequence goes on along the minus strand of JAPYZA010002778.1, from coordinate 14,731 downwards.
AGTCATAAAGTCTAATAAAGCGTCTCTTCCAAGTTCGAGGCACGACCGACTTCCGACACCTCAGACTA
>JAPYZA010002778.1:0-14652 GCA_030522685.1 Eupelmus azureus | reverse complement strand
GCAACAAACTTAACCCATTGTTAAAACCAGCCCACTCCCATCATCACCTCTCGATCAACAACACACCTCCCAAACAACCCGACGCTCCATCCTCCTTTTCCCCTCGGGCTCGCTCTCCACAAACGAATAATAATCAAGTTCACAAAGCCAACCTCCCGGCAATTAATTTTCACTCGTCTCCCGGCAATTGCCCCCGGCCTGAGCTCGCAATTAAAGCATCTCTCGCTCGGCTTACGTAACGAGAGCTCGCTAAATCGCAGAAAGTGTACACTACGGGGCTGTAGAACGAGCGCGAGGATGCAACTATAGGAGAGAGCAGCTGCGGAGAGCCGCGGCCGAGCGAAACGCGAGAGCCCACGAAGGTTCAAGATCCTCTCCTCTCTCTCTCTCTCTCGCTTGCAGCTCTGCACTTTGCGGACACTCGGCGTTCAAGGACTCGCGGCCAAGAGAGAGACTAGCTGCGGCGATCCGCACGCACGATTGCGCTGCCGAGCACGCGTGCATGTGTGTATATATACAGCGTTGCAGGCTGCCGCTGCACGCACGGACGAGGGATTATGGAGTGCGGCTTGGTACTAAATTGCCTTTTTACCGTTAATTCTGCGGGTTGGATTTTTGAAGTGGGATATTGGCGGGGACGGATGTTTTGGGCTGAGTTTTGATGCTGGGATTTGACGGGGGATTAGGTTGGCGTTTGGGTTTGCCGGTGTGGAAGGTGATTCGAGCTGACGAAACGGCGAGGTTCTATTTATAATGTTATTATAGAAACGTTACGGAGGATTATAAAATAATTATACATCGCGGATTCCTCGCGCCTTTTACTTATTTGAATTCCTCGCGGATGAATAAGCGCACTTGCGGAGCTCTTTATTATTACGTTATCGTAAAAAAGCGCCGATAAATTTCCATTTTACCACTAGCCGCGTCGTTGCGAAATTCATGTACGACTCGGAAAACAAGCGAGCCCTCGATATACTTTTGTAACGCGCTCTGCAAAACGCTTAGCATAAAACATCAAAATGCAAAGCAGCCTTGATGATACATTCCGCGCTCTCCTCCGTGCAAACCAGCTTCACAACCTTGCAAATCAAATATCAATCTAACCCCCCCGTCGCTCACCCACAAGAATCAACTCTTTCCTCGCCGAGGGCCCGGTTTAATTCACATGATTTCCCCTGCGCTCTCTCAGGGCGACACTCTCATTAAGCAAACACCTACGATTACCCACGTATATATCCTCTCGAGCGGTGAGTTTAAAAGGATTTCAATTTCAACGGCAACGAAATCAATTTCCTAGCGGTGTATAATTGGACACCGAGAGAGAGAGAGAAAGCTTTGAAAAAATCCACGGCTACTTTCGACAATTTCGCTCGGCGCCTCTCGTTTTACTGCCAATAACCCGGCTCGAGCTCTCGGCACGTGCGCGCAGAGAAACTCTCTCGCAGCTGTCAATGCGCCTCGCGTTTTCGCCGAAGAAGCAGCCTCGCAGAGCGCGTGTATATACACCGTCGCGCTGCAGCTCGTGCAAAATAATACCGCGCGCGTGCACCTATAGCCTCTCGTCGCTGCGCGCAGGGGGGGATTAAGGGTCGATGACTGACCGGCGCTGCGCGATTTCCTCGCGTTATATACCCGCGCGCTGATTTCCTGGCTACCCGCGGGGCGCGAAAAAACGCCCGAGCGCGAGATAGGCCGTTACTCGATCGGCTTTGCACTACGGCCTGTTTATAGCTGCCCGCCGCGCGCTCCAGCGCGTGAGCCTATGGACGTGCAGCTCTCGGGTTCCTCTGCTCGCTCTGCAGGCAAATTTCCCCTCGCTCTGTGCGCCCGTTATATTGGTGCAAGAGAGAGAGAACGTTGCACTCGACGGCTGTTGTCGACGGGGGGATCTACGTGAGTTTCAATGGGTATGTGTGTATGTGTGGGTTTTGGTATTGAAGGCGCGTGTTCTTTTTGTTTTTTGAGGGCGGGGAAAAAAGAGTTGGGCTTTAGAGAGCCGGTCGGTTAGGCGCTGTTGAAGTCGGAAATGAAAACAATTTGTAATATTTTTGTCGTTTTGCCGATTGCCGCGGCTTGATTAGACGGTTTCGATGTGATTTCGACCGTGAAATCGATGGAAGTGGAGTTGATGTAACGCGTACATTTTATACACGTGTTTCTTGAAATGTATTAAAGTTTGTAATCTCGTATTAACGGTCGTTATGCATATGATTAAAAAAGGAACATTTGAAAATACAACGTACAGAATTCTCTGAATAGAAATGTATGTTAGCATTCGAAGTACACTCCAATACCTGCATCCTTTAATCCAAACAATATTTCTGCATCATCAGAACAGCTCTTAACAGCAATTGCACCATTCCCCCGAATCCTCCACTTGCCAAGCCCCGAATCCTTCCTCTCCAGACCATCAGCAGCCCCCTCAAAACCTGCATCCTCCCTCCCTCACAAACACACCATTCAATTTCACTCCTCTTTAGAGAGCTTTCGGTGCGTACAGATATCTAATTCCCTCGCGACCCTCCTTCCTCCTTTCTCTCCTCCATCCTCTCTCTTTCTCTCTCTCTGGAGACCTGATCAACCGAAACGAGCGATAACCTTAAATTGGAGAGAGAGAGAAAGACAGAGAGAATATCAGCAGCCGCCGGCTGCGGCCTGGTACACTCTCCGAAAAGAAAGAGAAGCCCACGAACGAGCGGCAGCTGCTCTCACTCCGCTGTACATAGCCGAGGGCCGTCACGTTGCCGCCGCCGTGGACGGAAAGTCTTTTTGGGGGGGGGGGGGGGGCGGAGGGAAAGGTAGTGCTCTCCTGCGCCCGCTCGTTTCCTCGAGGATGGACCTCTGGTTATGTGCTTTTGATTGATCGGAACGCCAAAGGGATTTTAGAGCGGCCCGTTTGTTCGAGGGCTGATAGTGGATCTTGGCGGCTTGGGTGTGCTGCTCTCTCAAGTGGTACAGATGTCTTTGGGGTGGTTGGGTTCATTTATTTTGGACGGGGATCGATTTTATCGGATGGTCAGTTTTGTATGAGTGGTCGGTTTTCGGTTTGTCGAATTAGGGTAATTAATTATTGTTTTGGGCACGGTTTGATCTTCGGCGCTGATTTTCCTTTGGTGGAGAAAATATTTACGAGGCGTTTCTAAAAGCGATTCATAACTTTTTGTTACCTTGTAATCAGTGTAAGCTTCGAAGGGATTATTATAAAGGTACATAATTCTCGCTGCCTCGTTTTCACTGCTTTTTTTCCATCGAGTTTAATTAACAAAATTGTTATTTATTTTTAATTTAAATTACGTGAAAGCCAAAGTACTGACAACAAAGCCGTTTCGAAACTTAATGACTTATTTTTTTCTCCAAACGAGGACAATTATTTTTCAATTCCGATAATTTCACCGCATCAATCATCCGTTTAAGATGCCTCAACTTCCTCGTTTCTTTATAAGTAAAGGAAAGGAAGCGTTTAACGGTAAAAGTGTACACGTATTGTAATAACCCAATTTTAAAGACAATGATTAAAACATTATATTTAGCTGTACGTACAAAACAAGAGAATAGAAGCTGCGCGCGCTGCTCCTAATGTATTCCGTTTGATAAATTTACCCAACTCTTACTTTCTAAAGTACGCGTCTCGCGCCAAGTTCACCGCCGAATGAGTCATCGATCTTTTTCTAATTTCCGGTCACGATTGAGCTACCTTCGAAAGTAAATTGAAAACCATCAACCTCGCATCCAGCTCACAAAAAAGCCGACAAAACCAACCATCCGATTTGCATCTCTCCCAAACCCGTCCCCCCCCGATCTCTTTATTAAAATCAATCGCTCACCTCATCAACCTCGCATATCCTACATAAAATCCATCCCGCGCTTACGATCCAGTTTCGCGAGAAACCGTATAATCGGCTTCTCAAGCCCCGACTAATTAAGCCCTACATCGCCCGGCATTGTGAGCGCGCCGCCGGTTTCACATGGACCTTAATTAAGCGACTGCAGCGCTCCCGAAATGTTCTAAATCCGGCCTCCGCGAATTTCAGCCGCGAGCTTACGCACGTCGGGAATGGACACAAAGTTGGGGACGACGAAAATAGGAGGACGACGCTGCTGCCGGCTTGGATGTTATGACGCGGGCTTTCTCTCTCTCTCTCTCCGCGTGCGCGCGAGTGATTTTTAGCGCCGGAAATAAGCGACTATAAGGCCGGCAAGAGCAATTTGGAACGTGGAGGAGGAATTCGCGTTTAACGAGTTATTGTATAATGTGGGCGCATTGTATGCGGCTGGGATTATTAAGGACCTGGGAATTGCCTGTTTACGGCGGAGGTGGAGCTCTGCTGCTGCTGGGGCGAGAGTTAAATTTTACAAGCGCGGTGGCTGGATTCTGTTCTCGGGTTGGGATTCTGGCCTGGCTCGCGTTGTTTTGACTTGTACTTTCAGCTGCTAATCTGATTTAAGTTGGGAATTTCGGCGCGCGCTCGAATTCCTGGCTTGAATTGTTTTACTGCGAGTGCGACTCGTTTATGCCTCGTTGTTTATTCCAGAGAGGAAACTCGCTGCGTATACGTTGCGAATGCAGGCTTGAGATAATGGATAGGCCATCGCTGTCGCTTCTTGCTCGACGTACATTGTTATTAAGCTGGACTCCTGTTAAAGTTGTTATTATCAGGGTAGAAACTAACGCGAGTGTAGTTTTTAAAGCTATAGCGCTCGCGCGGGTCTCTCGCGAGTATCCCAACTTTCTTCGCGCAGACCGCATTTTATGCCTCCCAATCTACCGTGCCACGGGCAAAAGCAATCATTACCGATCTTTTTTCTTCTTACCGTACACACCAGGCCTTTCCAGGTATACGCGCTCGAAAGAAAGTTCAACTTCAAAGTAGGCGTTACACAGCCTGTACAAATCTTTACACAGTGAAATCGTTCGTGTAGATGCGACATCGGGACACGAGAGATAGAGAAAAAAAAGAGAGAGAATAGGAAATCGAAGGTTACAGTCGGATGCTTCTGCGGTGGCTCGGTATTGGCCACTCCAAAATCGATATACCGCGTCGATCGGCTAATTGGCCCGTGCGTTGTCCCGTTGCGGGGCAGCGCGATTATTTTTAGGCTCTTTCTGCGTCTGTGTCGCTTGCCTTGGATCACGTCAAAATCAGGCACGGTTCACTTGCCAGAAAAAATACTAGAGCTCGTGTGTACACGGACGTGTAGGTGTATAGACGACTGAACGCGTGTATCAGCCTTTGCATGTGCGCGCGTGTGTTGGTTCGTCGAACTAATTAAAGCTTTCAGGCGAACGGAATAATGGATGCTGTTACGTTCGATTGCGATCAATGATGTATCATTTGGCTCGTTTAGCTTTCGGATTTTTACCCGACGATTATATGCGAGACTGAATTATTGAATAGATAAACCGAGCGAAAAATTCGCATCAAAACGCGACATGATTAAGTTGTGCGCACGAAAGTTAAGTTACCGCTAATAAAGTCCTTGTATTAAAGTAACGAGCGGACCGTCAACTTTAGCATACCGTGCAGCTGCAGTGTATATACGCAAAAGAAACGCAAAATCAATGCGTGCACCGGAGAATACAAGCTTTCACTCGGTTAAAAATTCTTTTTTCCCCAAAAAAAGCCGCGCAAAAAGATTAATTACGCGTGAGAAACCGCTACCGCGCCGGCGGAAAAGTACTTTATCGGCGATCGGCGCATATACGTACGGAAACATATCCTCTTATATATGCGCCGAGGCTGGACTTAGAATCCGAGATTTCATTAACCCAAATAAACAGAGCCGGCGCAATAAACACATCTCCGGCCGATCTTTCGTTTTCCGCGTCTCCCTAAGATCTTCATCGAGTGTACACATACCCGGCTCTTTAAATACGCGCGATTACATTCCCCGATATGCACTCTCGCATTCCCCGCTAAACTCGGCTCCAACGTCCTCTCAAAAAGCCGTACTAATGTCCCCTATTAATTGCTAACAGTAGAGAGCGAGAGACAAGCTCTCTACTACACAGCGAGCCTAGCAAGGAAATCAATTCAGCGATAACGCGCGAAGAGCTGTCGCCTAATTAATTCGCTCTTCTCTCTCGGGGGAGAAATAGGAAAAAGAAACGATCACGCCGCGGCTCGCGCCAGTGGACTAATTACTCCGAGCGGCGCCGGCGCGATCTCCACCTGCCGTGTATATATACGTCCTATTTCGCGATCCTGAAACTCTCTCGACCAGCCCCGCGACTTCGTTTTTTCCCCTTATACAGAACAGGTGCGAGCTCCCAGCTCTATCGGCGAGCTTTTCAAACGCTCGCGAGAGAGCGATGATTTTTGCAGGCTCGCTCCTCTCTGCCTTCCGTTGTATACCTTCTCTCTCTCTCTCCCTTTTTTTGTTGCGCTCGCGCGCATCGGCTTAATGGTGGCGCGGGGCGAGCGAGCGCGCGATCCGATCGCATGACTCATCCGCAGCGATGCAAACAGGATCTAGATAAATCGGCATACTTTTGCGCGGACGGGCCGTGTTAGGAGGCCTGCGGGCTTTAAAGTAACGCCCGTAATTAGTTTAGTACGCGCGTGCAGGCGGCTGGTTCTTGTGTCTGTAAGCTTGTGGGTTTTGGTCGCGTGCGGCTTGAAAAGTTGCGTTTTTATGGGCTTTAAAACGGTCAAGTTCGTGTTTGAAGCGCGCGTGTGTTGTGTCTGAGTCTGTGTACTTTGTATTGCAAATTTGAGCAAAGACACAGGTGACGGAGGTGTGATTTGCATTGCTAATTAGCGTGGGGACAAGAGAAAATCCGTTACATTTCCATGTGTTTTCTTGGAGCGATGAAAGAAGGATTTGTTGCGAAAAAGTCAATAGTAATGAGTTTTTTGCGTTTCCGACAACGGTTTTACAATCGATACCGAATCCGTATGCCGTCTCGCGCAACCGTAGAAATACGTCAAAGCTTTACATTGACATGGCTTATTAAAACATTGTTCCGTTTGTAAAAGCAAAACGATCGTTTTATTTTTTATGTAGGTCGAACAGCACTTACTTAAATTGCCACTCCAACTTCAACTAATTACTAAAAGTATTTAACTAAATTTTCATATTCAACGCGAACATTTAAATACCACTGGAAAAATGTAAAACACTCTCCATTCCAGAAAAACGCAACTTTGTCTCACGCGCAAACTCTCCAAGCCGGCTTTTCAGAAATTCCAATTACCCGACTGCAGCCGCACACGTCCAGGCGCTTTGAAAAATTTTCCCCGCTTGCAATAATCCTCGCATTCATTCTCCTCACGTACGGAACATAAGTTCTCGGCGAGCCGCGCTGCTTTACAGGCTAATCGTCAGGCAATACAAATTAACCGTCCCCTGAAAGGGCATCAAAAATAACCGGGACCCTTTGCACTCTCTCTCTTGGCTTTTACGTTCCTCCTAATGAAATTCGCAGCTCTCTCGCTGAGAGCGAGGCGCGTAATATTTTGCGTCACTCCCTCCGCTCTTGTCGTCGAAAATAAAGCACGAGCGAGCGAGCCTTTGCTAAAAGGGCGAGAGGAGCACATGTGCGAGAGTCGAGGAGAGCTGGTGAGTATAGCAAAAGAAGAAAAGGAGCAAGCTCGAGGACGAAGCGCGCGGAGGCAGCGTTGCCAAATTGAGAAAAGCCGCGTGCGTGATAGTATATATATGCGCCGGGCGAACGCGGGAATGTGTATTGTTCGTACGTTATGCGTCTCGCTGGCGGGAAAGAGTTCGCTGATGAAAAGGAGCTGTTTCAGCTCGTATCTTTATTAATGAGATAGCGGCCGAGTGGTTGCGCCTGTAAATCACGATAATTATCTATTACACTGGGAATATTTCTTGCGATTCGGTTTTGTAATAGCGGCCGCACAAATCACAAATTTCATTCGGTCTTGCAAATCCGCCGACGGTGCGCGTAACTCGACTATACGTATATACCAGAGGACATTTGCATGTGCGCAGCGGCAGCAAGATTTTCGAGGTTTTTGCGGCTCTTGCGAAAGTCCGCGGAAGTTGGCAGGCCAACTCGACAAGTGTCGGCGATTTTATGATCAAGTGTGTGTGTGCCTGTATGTGTCCGTGCTTTCCGTGCCGAACGGAGAAATCGCTGACGCGCGCGGCTCTGAACTTTGCACGGATCCGTTTTGGAAAGCTCCGTATGGAGAGGAGTTTTCGTGCTTCTCGGGAAGTTGCTGGGTTAGGATATAGTGTTTCGAATAGGTGAAAAGGAAAAGTCGGCGCGAGCGTGAATTTTTTTCTCGCGTTAATTAACGTCTATCGCTTTGATGAATTGGATATGTGTGGCGATTTCAACAGGGTTTCTTTGCCGCGTGAGAAGTTGATGCGAATAACGTAGCTTTTCGCACGGGGAAAAATGCTTTAAGAGTTTTCACTGTCTCATAATTCACTTGCATCGCGATAAAAACGATTCGGTTTTTTCTATGTTCGTTTGCAGTACGGATTTTCGCAAAAATTAAACTACAAATTCACACGATTTTCCTCTTTTCACCTATACAAACAATTCCACTAAACACTGATTCTAACCCAAACCCAATCTTCCAAAACCCAATATCCCAAAGCGACACTGTACATAGCCAGGCACTCGATATAAAAGTTTCGATTATCTAAAACGAAGCGTATAGTCGTCGGCGCGCGGGTGCGCACAACCCGTAGCCAGTCGGCGCGCTGATGGCTTCGTCCATTCGCTTTTACAAGGGACTTCCGGAAAGCGAGGAGCAGAGCGAAGGCCGGCACGGTTCGTTTTATATAGTGGCGCGCTCACCGCCGATTAATTGTATTGTCCTCGTTTTTAATTATTGCTCGCTTGGTGCAGTTGTATGCGTGCGTGTTGTCTGCTTGGGTTAGTCGATGCACTTTGGTGGTGCAGGGTATTTTATTGGTTGGATTAATGGATTGTTGATGGTTTTTTGTATGGGTTTTTGGAGGGATTGATTGGGAAGACGAGGTCGGTCATTGGCAATTTAAATGATGTTGTCAAAATAATTTGATATTAATGATATATTATTAGGTGAAGTGGGCAGTAATACGGAAGACATTGATAAATTTATGAGAATCGTTAAATGTAAAAGTCTAACGAAAATTCCATCAGCGAATATGACACGGAAAAAAATTGCATAACGAACGTCACAGAATTATTTTTGCATATAAAACTACTATCGCCCGAGGATACCCGAGGCTCCATGAATCACCGATGACTTATGTCCCGCTCTCGCCTATCCGGACGCGTCCTTCCTACTTCCACTCGCAACAAAAATATATAATTGTCATTGTAAAATAAATAAACCTCGCATTCCCCTGCACAGTGGCATCAACCTTGTCGATCCTTTTCGGCACGCGACGTAACTCCTCTCCTGAATCTGCCTCCATTCTTTCCATTGCCACCGCACCATATATACACTTCTCTCATCGCGAAAAAATCCCTTTCACGCCCGTGGCTCTTTGATCTGGCGCGGCGAAGTTTCCGCGTTCGCGCGGCTCATCGATTAACGCGAAACATGATTGAATATTGTATACTGGATTGTATAGCCAGAGAGGAGCAAACAATTATTGTTTGATCTAGCGGTTACGCGCCGTAGATTTATTCATGAAATCAGCTAGGTTGTGTAAAGCCGGTTGTGTATGTTGCGTGTAAACGGACCCTCATGGCTTTCCCTTGGGGACACGTTGACGCGCGGTGTTAAATCAAAATGCGGAATGGCGAGGGGGGAAAATTTGTGGTGCATTGTTTTTGAGATTTGTAATGCAGATTAGGAGCGCGAGCTTTTTATTTTGTAAACAAAAACTATTCCTCTTACAAAATAACGCGTCGCGATTCTCGCGTAATGGTGGCGAATGTAGTCTTCGCGCGAGAGATAAAAGTTCATAACGCGTAAAAATAGCGCGGTAATGAATCACCCGCAGATCGCTCCTCGATTAGCATCGGGATAAAAGAAAAAAATTCTTAAAATTCCAGACACGTGTTTCTCGCCGCTGCCCGAAAACTCCCGTTACACCTCGCTGTTAGCGTAACCTTGTATTGTCATTAATACAGTTCTTTGTGCCCACCTCGTCACCGGAAAAATTAATCGCCTCTTGCCAGCCTTCCTCTCTAAACACTCCCACGATCCAGCGCTTTCCAACCCTCCTTAAAAAAACGAAAAAATCTGCATACTCAAAACCTATCCCCCTTAAAAATTCTTTCGCCTCTAGTCACCGAGCTACCTTGCCCCTCCCACGCTCTCCTGTCCCTTTCGATGCACGCGCATACCTCCAGCCTTATCTGCCGGCGGCCGCGCGGGTTTGCATACATTTCAGATATACATACGCTGAGTAAGCAGCTCTCGCAGAGGGGTTCACTGACACTCTCCGAAAAGCCGCGCGACCTTCTCTCTTGGCGAAGACTCTAATTGACCGCGCGAGCGAGCGCGAGTTTCGTAACGAGCAATACGAAAACGTGAGAGAGAAAGAAGGCGGGAATATGGCGAGTGCGCGCGAGAGGGAAAAAAGGAGTGTTACATTGCGCCGCTTGAATCATCCGCGCGGCGTTCGCTCTCCTCTCTGCGGCTTTATAGAAGCAAGAGAGAGAGAGAGAGAATCGATCGTGAATCATGCAACACGCACACACGGATACACACGGATGGAGCAGGCCGGCTAACCGCAATTCCCCGCCGGCTGCTGTTGCTGCTTTTTTTTCGCGCGTTTGTGCGTATAGACGCGAGATGGAATTAGCGCCATTTGCCAGGTAGATTGGGCGCACCAAGGACGAGGATAGTTTTTTTTTTTTTTTATTAGTTTCTTTATGCGTTGAGATTCTCGCTGTTTGCGGAATCGCGGGGGATTGGCGAGATGCTTTGGTTTTGCAATGATTTTGTCGGTGGACTTTGAGGTGGGATTTATATCGAGGGTTGCCCAACTCGCGCGTGAGGCTGGAGAAAATTTGTTGGACTTTTGCCGCGGTGGGCTGGGGTGTTGTTGGCTTTGTTTTATAACAATGCAGCCGGCTTGTTTTGCAAACATTGTGAAAGTGCGGAGTGTGTTACACCTTGCGCGATGAGTCATGGTCGGTACGACAGTTTTCTATTAACATTTTTATCCTGTAGTTGGTATTGTAGATACGTCGGTGTTTGTTCGAAAAATTGTTTTAATTACAATTATTTTTTGGTAATCATCATCACTATAACTAGTCAAACTGTTCTCTTATTTTTTCACGTTAAATTTTATTCTATTTTTGTGAAGTAGTATTTTTCTTTAACTTTTGACCTACAAGTTTTTCTGCGTAATTGCGCTGTTTATTTTAGGGGGATATGACGCCAAAAGCTTTGACAAAAAAGTGAGTCAAAATCACTATATGTATTTTGACAAATATCCAAAATGATTCACTGATCCAAACCCGTAGCTAAAATAAAAGTATTGCGTTTTAACAAAATACATCTTGTTACTAAACGTTTTTTTAAATTGTTAGACTAAAAACTACATTGCCTTGAATTTTAAGTACCATTATACACATTGACAAAAACTCGCGCGCAAAACAGTAGAAAAGCTAAAACAAAAAACTAATGCTAATGACATTTCACACTTTTTGCCAAACGTCATTTGCGTCAGAGCTTACGCTGAATTAATGTAATAGTCGCTCTTCATTAATTCTTGCGCAAGAACAAAAACACGCCTCCATTGAAATAAAACAATTTTAGCACAGAATTTCAAAACCCTATTAATTTTTCCAACATTCTGCGAAAAAGCCGCCGTCCCCAATAGAACCAGCAATAGCGCAAAAGCTTTCTAAATCAATCCGCGCCGTTTTTCATCCGTCATATCTCAGGCTCCCGGGCTCATTGTGCTCGCGAAAAAAGCGGCAAAAGCGCAATGGCAAAAAGCGCCGAGCACCGTAAAAAATTCAAACGCAGAAACATTATTGCAAAATGGCGCGCGTATGCCAACGCGTGCGGCAAAATTTATCGAGCCCATAAATCCACTCGAACTCGCGGGAAAACGCAAAATTTTTCCGCGCGAAATTTCCTTATCTACCCTATAGCCGCGTTATCCGCGAATAAAATGTATAATATATAGCACGAACGGAGCTGATATCTAGTCGGAAAAATGTCTCCCTGGTCATCGCGGTGTCCAATTAACGAGTGATATAATATTACCAATTATTGTTGCTCAATGCGCTTTAGGTCGCGAATATAAATTTGCCCCGACAGCGAAGCCGCCCACGCGCTCGCACGCGATTGACTCGCGCGCTGTGACGGATCAAGCTCGCAGCCACGTGTGCGCTGTTACATTTGCGCGTTTTCTTGGGAAATTCGCGCGTGTTCGATTTTTCTTTTATTTTTTATAACGGAGCTTATTTATCGGGCGTTTCGACAGGTAGCGAGTATTGTGAGATAAAATTCGAGCGATAGTTTATATTGTTGATGTTTTTGCGGGGTTTTATTATGATTCCGGCTGTATCGCAATATCAATTGCAATCGCGCTGCAGCTCTGAACGATTTTTTTTTTTCAAGTTAATGCAAATTTCATTTGCGTAATGTCGGGATTATTGCACAAAGTGCTTAAAATCTCTTTTTAGGACAACATGAAAGTTCGTGTTAAAAGTAAATGCACGCGCTGTTGACACGATATACAAGTTATGAAGAATTTTGCAATCATTATTTATCACTAACGACTTGTCCTTTACGATAAAGCGCGCGGCTGTAATCTGCAATAAATATGTCATAAAGCGCAGCCGCTTTATCGCCGCTGTCTCTAATAATTATTTATTGTTCTAGCAGCATTTTGATGTGCGCCAATTCGTCTCTGTTATTGTTTCGCCAATATTTTCTATTCCCACGTCCGGGGCAATTCCTAGACCAGCTCCGCGATTTACGCTACCAGGGCGTTAAATCTAGACGCAAGTTTAAGGCTACAACAACATCGCGCTCCCTCTCTGTTTGATCTAACGCGGATAAGATCACTGTCTAATTTAGCCTGGCTGCAAAGCCCGGTAAATATTTGCTAATGCGCGCCAAGCATAAACCACTCCTGACTCAGCTTTTCGAGGGAATATCGAGAGAAAAAACCAAGCTCGCCGTAAAATCCGCCCGATACTTCGTCCGTAAACAAGTAGCTAGAAAATGTTCGAAAAACCACGGGGAAAGTCGATCTACGCGTCTCGTTGCGCTAATGTACAGCGCTACCGGCGTTTTCATTCATGAGAATCGAAGAAGCCGAGCCAAACTTCGCGCTCATGAATTTTAAATTCCTCGCGAAATTGCAGCTCTCGCGGAGGAAAGAGTCGCGCGCTCATGGATATATATATATATCTGGGGCACTGCCAAGCGCGCGCGTCGAGCACAAAAGAGCCGCCGCCGAAGGGGTTAAAGTCTCCGATGCCCCGCGGACGCGCGCGCCGACATTTATCTTCATTTTCCGCGATATTTACGCGAGGCAATAATTATTAATGAACGCGAGCGGCGTTTTACCAAGGCTACTTAGTTTCAAAATTATCGGACGCCTCGTTTATACGGAGTCTCTCCCCCCGCGGCGTTTATTTGCGCTTTTTAATCGCGAGGATTAAAATTTTTTTTCTCCCCGAGAGAGTTTTGCTCTCGACTCATCGATTTTTCTGACCGTGAGGATAGTTGCGTCACGCGGCCAGTCAATATTTGTATAGATCTCGAGTATCTCCGGTTTTTTTCCTCTTTGCGCACACTGCGCGTCTATTTTTTCCAATGCACGCATCGATGACAATAATTGCGCCCAGCTACAGGAACTACTTTGCACATAATGAAGCAGCCGTCTAGCGTCCATTGATCATGCAAATCTTATTAATTTATACGATCCCCGCCAGCTCGTATATACCTCCGCCGCTTTTCCACTCTTTTCTCTCCGCTCGCAAAAGTACCTCAACAGAATGACCAACGCACAGCAAAAGAAAAAAGACACTCAACAGCAGCCGATTCTCCTATGCGCAAATTGCAGATCGCTATCGGCACGCTCGCGCGCGCGGATAATGAATTTCCGCGTGCGGAGCGCGCTAAAACAAGGGCGCTCGAAAAAACCAACACACTCGCACACGACAGCCATATTTCAATGCTTTATTACCCGCGCCGGCAGCTGCACAATGGACGCGTACACCGATGAAAATTCAACCGGCGGGCATTCTTCGCTCGGCGTCCAATCTTCAAGCGCGCGCGAGCGAAATAAAGAAAAATAAGAGAGCCGCGCGGGGATCGTTCCGCGGCGGCGGAGTTATACGACGCGGCGGTCATAAATCAGCGGCGCTAATATACATACGAGAAGCCGGCCCCGCGCGCGGAATTTCCTCGGTGCGCTTTCCTCGCGATTGATAGTCGCGCGAGCTCGGAAAAACGTTAATTAGTCGGCTTTTAGGCCGATGATCGATGGCCCGTCCGGCGTTTTGGCCGAGCGCCAGGAAGCCGAGAAGATCTGGTTCGAGGGAGGCTATATCGCTTTCGCGCGCTCGGGATCAATGGAGCTTTGTTGAAAGCTTATCTCCGCGCGACGAGCGAGCGATCGCTTTTTTACGATAGGAGTGAAGGAGAGTGGATTTGGAAGGGAGTGTGTGTGTGTGTCTGGGTTATGGCTCGAGCCTTTCCCCGATTGAGAGGGATTTATGCGCGTTTGAGTGAATTGCGTCTGCGATTGAATTTGTTTTTT
>JAPYZA010002777.1:0-16912 GCA_030522685.1 Eupelmus azureus | reverse complement strand
TAAACTTCAAGGAGTAAGTTTTGAGAAATCCAAAAATTTATTTCGTATTAGTAGGAGATTTCATAAAATAAATAAAATTATTCTAAAAGAAAAGTTAAATAAAAAAATACTCTTTATGAGTACTTAATTTTGCTAAAAATTCAATTACAAAAAAGATTTACACATTACATTTTGCAACTTTGGTGGTACCAACTTCAAAATTACACAGTACCACTCGAAATTATTTTTCCCATTTCCCACAGCTACACCCAACCTTCCCAAATCCAACTCAAAATTGTAATAATCTTCCGAAACAAGCTCAATTAAGTCAACATCTTCTTCTTTCCCTCGCAAGCACATCTATACCCTCGCAAGCTCCTCGCAAGCTCCACGCACTGTTATTATAACACTGCCAAGTTGGCGCTCTCCCCCTCGACGCGCTCTATCGCTTCCATCTCGCGGGCGCCACTTATTAAGAAAGTGTTTGCCCTATACCGTAATGAGCGCGCATCTTTCCGATAACTTTCCGTTAACTTGAAAGCCGCGAGATTCGGCAAGCAAACCCTATACCTATATATACGCAAGCTCACGCACCGGCGGGAAATTATTGTTTCGCAGACTTTGGCCCCTTCGCGCAAAGTGTAATATTGTTTTACAAAACTTTGCAAGGAGTCTTGAAGGAGGTAATGTTTAATGAGTGCGTGCGCTAGTGCGGCTTCTCGATAATTTGGGAGTTTACGTGTTCCACCTTTTCTCTTTCTTTTTTTTTGGTAAACGTGAGACTGTGTGTGCTTAAAGAGCAACTTTGACAGGGTGGGGCTAAGTATTAAGACTACTAGTGTGTAACTAGACCTACCACTCTTGGAACTTGCAGGCGCGTTTTAACTTTTCAATAACAACTTTAATGCGATTAGAGTTTGCAATGTAAGTGGAATTATAATAAGTGGGGTACACCTTTTCTTTCGCCGCAGCGTAACGAAAGCTCAAACGGAAAGCCGCTAAATTTAGAGCCGCAATTTAATAACTGTTACAGCCAGTACAAGCAGGGGGAGCAATCGCAAACGTAAATAATGAATTACGAACATGTTCTCGACCTCGTTAAACGACGCCGTTTCAGCAGCCACTTACACCCGAGTCCCTCTCTCGGTCGCGCGCGCGCTCGCGCAAAAAAGTCGGCTCGGAATGCCTTGTAAATGTCACGCGCTCGGGAAAAAGGCATATTCCACAGCAGGCTCACGCAACGCTCGCGTCCAACAATGAATACGCAATGCGCAAGCACGGCGGCAAAAACAAACCGCGAGCGCGCAAACGTCTCAATTAAAAAATGCCTCGCACGCGCGATCGAGTGCGCGCGGCTCCTAGAGCAGGCATAAATCACGCGGCAGATAATATCATCGCTGGAAAAAGACAATAAATTCAGCTGGCGGCCGCGCGCGACGTCAGAGTAAAACAAAGGGCGCAAAATCGAACGACGAGAGGAGGACATCGAAATAAAAAGGCCGCGTTGGGGAAAATTAGCATATTCAAATGCGCCCGTGTTACGGCTCGGCGTTACGTAGGTATATAGGGATGCTTAAAATACTTGTCAGTCTCTCGGCTGCGAGAGCGAAAACGTCGCGCGCTAACGAGCGGGAGTGCGCGCGAGGCAAATTCCTTACGCGCGCCCGCCAAGCTGTGTGTCTATGTACTTGCATGTATAGGCCCGTCGATCAGACGAGCGCGACGCTGAAGATTCCGAGACTTTTGCTTTCGCGTTGCCGAGGGAGGAGAAGGAGGCGAGAGGAAAAAATAAGCGAGCGGTAATGAATATATAGAAATGGCTTTAATAACGGCCGCTCGTCGTAAATCTTGGGAGTATGTAGTATACGTAAAGCGCTGGAGAGCATTGAAAGTCTCACACTCGGCTCTCGTCGTTGCGTGTAATCCAATTAGGGTAAATCGGATCGCTGTCCTCGCGCATGGATACGTGAGTAAGGGGAACTTGACATTGAGGTCTGTAGAGGGAGATGGAGTGGCCACGCTGTGGATGAAAGAGTGCGAGGATGTGATTGGGTGTGTAAGGAAAAATTAATGTAATTAGAGGGGATTGTTTATATGCTAGGATAGGGGAAGGAGGATGTGAATTATGGAGGATAACTGTTAAAGATACATTATTGGATAGAAATAATAAAGTTGTAGTGAAATCGTAACGGTATAGATATAGTTACGAGGTTTTATTCGGTAAGCGTGTACAAGTTACCGAGTGTCTTTTGCTAGAATTATTTTGGAGAAAATTAATAAATTATTAGAATTGTTAGATATTTAAAATATTTTTGATAAAAACCATTCAAATGATAGAAGTGGGTGGGTATCAAAAAAGCGAAAGCTCAGTTCGAATTTGTACAAAACTGTCGAATTTTTTGGACCTCCCCTCCCCCGCCAGAGTGAGAATAATTATACAAGAATAATTCCACATTAATTGCATATGATCAATCCCATGCCAATTAGTAATGATCAATTCATCAATTCGATATTTTCGATATGCGGATAACTGAACTACGTAGGAACAATTCCAGGTCAATGATTTTTAGGTATACTTTAGTATGGTTGCACTTCTCTTCTGTAGATTATTACAGCAAAATCCACTCTTGCTTAAAAAGATCAGCTTTATTCCATCGATACATATTATTCTATATCCGATATTTCTATTAATTTTTCAATACTATGGACATCTCCCAAGAATCGCCAACTCAATTTTAGACGCAATTCATTTTTAAGATTCCTGTCATACCGCCAATACCCGCAGGCTGCACTCGCTGAATTAAGAATCAATCGAGGGCCGCTCGGATCGCCGCTAAAAGAATTTCCAGGATTTCCATCCGAGTGCTCGCGATGCAAATGCGCTCTCTATCCACCTTTTCATTAAACGAGCGGCCGGCGAAATCCCGCTCCCGCAATTTTCGGATGAATCTACCTCCCGCCGTCGAGATTCCAGCGCGTACTCATTATAAATAAGAAAACAAGAAAGAATTCAAAAGAGCTGCGCGAGCGGCCGTCATTCCAGGGCGTTTTTCGCGAAAAGAGAGGAAAGAGAGGGACGAGAGAGAATGAGAGCTGCGGCGAAGAAAAGGCGCGCGCGGTAATCCGGCAGCGCGTTCCGCTTGTCCCTCGCGCACGCGTCAAGCTTAATCGATTGCGGGCCCCGATCTCTAGGGCTCCGCATTATATGTACTACTCTGGGCCCGATCGCTCCCTTTTTACTCAGCCGCGCCGCTTCTATAGCTATATATAAGAGAGGAGGCGCAGAAAAAGAGAAGCGCGCCGCGAGAGCATCGGCTCTTTCTTGTAGCGACTAACTATTTCATTTCATCGGGAGGCTCGCGAGTGACGCGCGAGCGCGCGCCAGCGGCTGAAAGTTTCTTTCTGGCCCTTTTTCTCTGCCAGCGCTTTCTTTCTTTTCGCGGCAAGAAGCCGCACTGCGGTAATGGGCAGAAAAAACGCGCCGCCGATTGTGCACGCGCGATGGAATCTTTTTTTTTTCTTTTTTCAAAGACGGAGGAGGAAGAAGCGTTGGCTTATGAAGAGCGAATTAAGGGGAGTTTTTGCGGGGGTTGAGCGACAGTTTAGAGCTGACTTTTCTTGCCTGGATTTCTATTAGATTCCTTGAATAAATTTATTGGCGCTTTTAAAGTCGGGTTTGTTCCGAGTTCCCGGCTTGGATTTTTTGCGGCATTGAGAATGCCGTTTGTAATTAAACAATCTGGTTTTTGTCGGTTAACGGTTATTTTCTTTTTATAAATGTAGTTATGGCAGTGCCTCAATTGATTGGATACCAATTGTCTGAAATTTGGCCAAATTAAATTAATTGCATATTATCACGCATTATGGCATCTTCTTTTTCTTTTGCAAAGAAAGAATTCTTGGCTTATGAAAAACCAATTTTGTGGAGGTTGAGCGTCAGTTTAAAGCAAATTTTCTTATACTTTTTATTAGATTTCTTGAATAAATTGATTGTCACTTTGAAGCCGGGTGTGTTCAAGTCCCCGACATGGACTTTTTACGTCGATGAAAGTACATGAAATTACAAACGGCATCCCGAGAGAAAAATCCTTGGAAAAATTACAATACCATACAGTAAAGTTGCGATAGACTTGAAAAATCTAAAAGATTACTATACTTTATAGGAAATTATACTACAACTTTAGAAAAATTTACAATTCGTCTTATTAAAATTTACCATACTGATTATAAAGTTTACAGATTGTAATTTTTCTAAAGATTCTTCTCTCACTATACCGTTTATAATTAAACAATTTAGTTTCTGTTGATTACCACGGACCATATTCTTTACATAAAAGTATTATGTAATAACAATATAAATTTCGTAATGCTTGGATTAATTAAATTTTTAAAAATTCCATGAGCTTAAATCAATTGCACCTTACCAAACATACCATAAAAATCTAATTAATCATTCCACTATCAAAACGATCATTTTAATACCAATCTAATATCAAGTCACACCTCCATTCTAATCTCCATCGCGTCACCAAACCGGCTCTTCAATTTTTTCCGAACCCCTCGATAATTCCCCCAGCCATCTCAACAAACAAAACTATCTCAACGCACCAGAAATAATTTGCAAGTTGCAATCAGGACGACGAGACCAAGATTCCTCGTAGGCTATTTTCCACGCGAGCGCGCGAGCCGCTAGCCTAGGAGGCGCAACTCGCCGATGATTTACGTATAGACGAGAGAGCCGAGCGGGTACCACGCGTGTGCGCACCGCGCAATGATTTACGAGTAATCGTCGTCGCGCGCTAACGCATCTTTACGAGCCGTCGCGTATGGGAGCCGGCTCTGCCTACGACTGCGCGCGCGCTCGGCGATACTGTATCTTCCGGGAAAGTAGCGAGCGCTTCTTTCGTAAAAATTTGTTTCGCGAAAATGGGCGGGCACCTTTAGCGAAGAATGGTTTTTAATTTTTTTTGTTTGCTCGCTTAATAGCGATAAAAATGAAGAATAAAGTATAGAGCATCTTGATTAAAACGGTCGATAGCGCGAAACGTCAGAAAGCCATATCCTCAATCATTCGGCCATTCTCACTTTCTCGTTAACGAGCCTACCAGTAGCGTAAAGCCCTTTACGCACACCACATGTTACGGCGCGCGATCGCTCGATAAAAAGGCTCGCAAAATTATTGTCACAGTTTACAAGCGGCGAGCGAGCAGAAGAAAAAGCGCCAGCTGCGATAAAAGATCGCCGGGGGTTTTTGTGTAAGCTGCCTCGCCGCGGCACCTTATTAAAACTTATAAGCAGCGTGATTTATCGCCGCGGTAAATGACCGCAAGATTAAGCGGACGTCCGATGGCGCGCGACAAGCGCCTCTAAATTAGCAGATGAAAATTCGCCAGTGCCAAGAAAAAAGAAGGCCATTACACGCTACTAAATATCCCCGGGCGCAGTGCGTAAAGCGCACGCTGCGTGAGCGCAATAAGACGAGCCGGAAACTTCATTACGTAAGATCCTCGGCTAATATGATAGCCGAACGGGCAAGGCAATATCAATCCGGCTGGCTCTGGAGGAAGTTAATTATTCGAAAAGCCATCGTCCGCGATCGCGTGCCAAGCGCAATCATCCCGTTTTATTGACCCATTCAGTCGCCCGTGCGCGCACAGCTATACACTCTTTGTGCTTGCGCCCTCAGTTGTATTAATTCGTGGCTCTCATTACAACGCTGCGCGCGACGCTCGTCATGGAATTACCTAATACAATGCGCCGGGAGATAGGCCCCGCTCGCGATCGGAAATATACATAATCGAGAGGGCGAGCGCTTACTCACGGGTTTTAATTAAAAAGTACAGCCACTTGCCGAGCGGCCGAAGACTTCATCGAAAGCGAGTCTCGACCTACATTCGCACGCTTTACAATACCCCTCTCATTACGATCGCTCGAAGCGCGAAGTTAATTAAAAAGACGCCTCTCGTCCCGGCGAATTGAATCGTTGCTGCGCGAAGGATAATTCGCCGGAGGGTGAAAAAAAAAGAGCGCTCCTGTGGCCACTTGCGTCCATCAGTCCGAGATGGTGAAGAGGCTGTAAAAGGGGTGCGAGCTTTATGCTTGACTGAACTAACTGGAACTTGGCCGTATCCGTGGTGCATACAATAAGCGGGGCCGATGAGATCAGGGGTGAGTGAGCATATTCGCTGTGGCGTTGATGGGAGGGTTGTTTGCGGTGGGTGGTAAAAGACTTTTGCGCAGTTCGCGAAGTGATTAAGGTAGATGTGGTTGGGATCTTGGATAAACGATGAGTAGGACTTTTTGAGCCTGTTGTTATGAGATTTTCCGCGTT
Source organism: Eupelmus azureus (assembly GCA_030522685.1). Lineage (NCBI taxonomy): Eukaryota > Metazoa > Arthropoda > Insecta > Hymenoptera > Eupelmidae > Eupelmus > Eupelmus azureus. Next base: position 10,602 of record JAPYZA010002777.1, on the reverse strand, counting down.
GTATTTAGAAGAGATTGATTTGCGAACTGCGTGGTAAGTAAACAGGATTATGTGTTGATAAGCTGATCACAATTGATTTGGCTGCATCATGCTCACGTTACTGTTTTCCAGATTGGCTTGGATTTCCTAAAAACCAACTGCTTCAAAATATTCCACTAAAAGAAAAGTATAAGTAAAAGCAGTACTACCAATCGTTTCTAAGAATATTCTAATAAACGTGTAACAATAGAAACAGCGTTAAAAAGAGCACGCGTTCTGCTATTTCCAGTCAGCACATGAAAAATTTTCCATTACCCCTAACTGTCAACCCTTCCAATGACCCTTAATAAAAACAATCCACTCACTGGCACGATCCTATCCACATCCAAACTTTCCATCCGAGCACAACGATCCCACCGCGGCGTCATCCTCTCGCGAGAAACCAAAAGCCTCCCACCCCCGTCTGCGACTGTAATATGCGCGCGTGCGTGACGTCTTGATAAGCAGGCCCGATAAAACGCGCCTCGCCGCGATATAATTCATCCAGGCGCGCTCGCGCAACGACCTCCCGCGGACGTTTATCTTTTCGCGTATATATCGTATGCACGCGCATGCATTATTACACGGGGGGCTATCTGCGCTTATATTACCAGCTGCGACGAGACGCTACCGGTACGTGACGAACGTGCGCCAGCGGGATGTGCTGAAAAATTTAAGCAAGGAGCCAAGGATGACGAGATGCCTAGATAGGTGACTCGCAGAAGCGGAGTCGGAAGGCTTTCTGGGAAGGATGAGGGGCTGGGGGTCATGGGAGTGTGGGTTGTGTTGTGGATTTCGTTAATTGTGAGTGGATTGTGGATGGTTTTTTGGAGTCGTCGGGTTTTTTGGGTGAATTTGGAGGAGTGCTTTAGCGCTGTGGAGTGATTTGTTCGAATATTTGAATGGAATATTTCAATGTATTCTTGAATTTGGAAATTTTTGAATAATAAAGTTTCTCTTTGAAATGTTTTTTTAAAACTCGATAGAGTAGAAATAAAAAAATAACTGACTGCAAAACTCGCGGAAAGCAAGGAAAAAATATTGTCGGTAAAACGATTTCTCTTATTCGTATGCGAATTCTATAGCGGTATAATAATGGTTAAATACTGCAGACTACATGAAAGACAGAGTTTGGACCTCCAATTTAGTTTAAAAACTTTTCTGTACAGAAAAATTAACAGTGAAAACAAAAAAATATCCATTTTGAATCAGTCAGCGAGTGCTAAATCGTTTTAAACCCTTCACGAAACCTTTTTATGTAAAATTGAAAAGATCACATGAAAGAGTTGTTTCAATGAGAGTTTTTGCTTTATTAAAAAATTGTGTTCTGTTTTCACTTTAAAAAAATAATTGGATTTTTTGCACTAAAATATGTTTCTTATTTTACGATATTTTGATATTATACATACAAATAATTATTCAACTTTTGTATAATTTATTATTGCAGTAGAAAAACTTTTATTAAAAATTTTTATATTGTATTCATAGTGTTTTAATATTCAAATACTTATTAATGTACTAGAAATTTAGAAAATAAAAAATGCAAATTTTATATGCATTTGCACAAAACGAATTAATATTTATAATTTTGGAAACAATTTTTTAGAGATTCAAATTAATTGAATTTAATGTTGAAACTTTGATAAAGTTTGATGACTTATTTTTTATACATTTATACATTTTTTTTTTATTTGAACGTCATTTTAATTTACAGTAGAAAAGAAGTTTCTTAAGTCACCCAATAACATTCTTTGTAGACAAAATTAAAATGTTATTGTATTATTATTCTAATTTTGTAAATTCGATAAAGTGAACATTCTACATGAAATTCTAATTTTCTAGTAAGAAATAAATAATGGTCATTTTAAACATTGAATATTACCAGGACAATAAAGTTGAATAGCCTAACTATAACGATCTTTTGAGATAGATGAAAGATACAGATAAGCGTATAAAATAATAATCTTAATGTACACCTTACTGTTATTTTGTTATACTATTTGATAAGTGCTTCATGTATTGGGTACTGTACAAAATATCTCAAATAATTTTTAAGACGTTTTGTGTACTTAAAAAATGTATTCCTTAACTATTTTTTCAAACTGCCTTAAAATTCTGAAAAAGTACTTGGAGAACATTATTCAAATATTAAATAATTTTATAACTCTACTTAATATATACATACACAAATAATTTTATACTTAAAATATTTGTATTTTCGCCAAAGTACCAAAATTCGAGTATTTGTACTTCTACTACTATTTGTACTATTGTATTTGTCTACTATTTGTACTTCCTTATTTCATAAAAAAGTACAATTTGCCCATTACTATTCCAAAGTCATAGTCATTCAATCATCAAACGGTGCGCAATGACTTTGGCTTTTTTATCTATCTTCCATACACTTTACGACGAGCAATAATTCACACTCGTTAAAGCCGCCGAAATTTAGCCGGCTTAATGCCTTTTTCATCTTCTGCCTCCAGATACATCTGTTTTTGGCTTAAGGAGAATTCCCAATGAATACGTCACTTTGTGCGTACGCTCTCTTTTTTCATCTTTCCCCTTCGCGCGTGAGAGGCGCGATGTGGAACTGAAGTCTGCAAAAAACAGACAAATTGCTCAATTATGTCGATGATGTACGAGTGACTTAATTAAAATACTCACAAACTATATTTTCTTTGATGAATACAAAGCCAGCGAAGTCAATTATTATGTATATTTATAAATTAAAATAATATAGGTGTTATTTGCACTTGACACCGTAGGATTAAAATCTGAAAAACCCAATATATTGTATTTATTTATTAGAAAATTTAACGTATTAAAAGTTATCGACAAAAATCCCCGCAATATTAAAAAGAAAAATAAAATTTTTATGAGTTTATTCATATTTATCGAGTTGCCTGTTGTGTTTAGGTTGTATAGTAAAAACCAGCCGAAACCCTTGAGCCTTGGAAAAATATTTAGGCTCGAAGAGTGAATATCCTCGTATCATTTGATTCCATCAGAAACAAATAAATTTCTCGTATCTCTCTCTGTTAGACGCTTTTAATTAATTCACGCATCATTTGATACTCTTTAAATTATCTTTAAAAAATATCATGAACACCCGCAACACTAACAACATGCTGCCCAGAATATCTGAAGAAAGTTCGTACACACAATATTTCTCATAACCAACAACAAAAGCGACAATCGGCAAACTCTCCCAGAATTTCCCTGAAAATGAGAAGGAAGCAGCGATGAGCCTACGAGCGGAACTCGTTATATATACACTTAAGCCTGAACTTGACTCTGGGCTCGGCAAAGAAAACGAAAAAGCCGGATATACACCTGCGCCGTACACATTTCGTGCTGTACGTGTGCGGGAACGTCATTTCGATATTATCAAGGCTCGTTAAAACTTTTAGGAATGGCACTAAAGCCGAGTAACGTTTTAACCATGACGCAGGCACACGGACACACTCGCACAGACACGGAGCCCGCCTCCTTATGGTCTTCCGTTAATTCTTTACTTTGCTCGCTGGCGAAGCCGCAGTGTGAAACTTTATCTACTGGAACTTTAAGTATCGGCGGTAAAATTACCCCCGGCGCGTTATTGCCTCGTAGATTTGCCCGAGGATACGCGCGGCCTGCCCGGCCATAGCGTATAATAAACAAATAGATTTTTTCTTCTCGCGCGCTCGCTTTTACGAGCGCCGAGATAAGAGATTTCGAGAGCACCTGTACACCCTTGCCAACCTCTCGAATATAATTATATCGGCAAGAGAAAGACTATCGATGCCGCGGGCTTGTAATTGAAATACATTGCATTGCGAAGCTTATATCGCGGGAGTCGCGAGGCTTTTACGAGCTAACGAACGATTATTCCACGAGAGCAGTAATATCGGCTGTTTATGTTTTAATAAGTGTATGGATATCGCGCGATTTTTGCTTGTTAGCTCGTGCAAACTGTCCAATGAATATGCAGAGTCGTTTTTTTCTGACTTCGTTTTGTGCTTCGCGAAGATTCGCCAATTAACGCAATTAGACAGAGTTGTTTTCAAGTATATTACGTAGTATATAAAATTTTATTCAGTCGTTTCTAAGCAAGTTTTACCGTATTTTAAAAACATCAAATCGAATCCGACAACTTTTCAGCCAATAACTTTGAACGTGTTCCTAAAACACGCGGAAAACTATATTTGCATTGTAAAGCGCATCCGAACAACTTTAGCAGTTCGTTACAATGAATTAATTTAAATTCCAACTTTCTAAACTGTTCGTCACTTGTCCGATTAATTTTGAAATTTAAGGACTGCAAAAAACAATGATAATTAGTAGATATAACTTTAACAACGTAAACCATCAGAAACGGCAAATATACAATAAAAATCCTTCTCCGCGCCCTGTCAATTATATGCATATTTACTATCATCAAACGCGAAATTTCCATCAGAGCGAACCTCATAAAAGCGCCATCAAGATTAGCGCTTAATTTACGCGCGATATAAAATTTTTAATGCCTCGAGGATTTACAAAATTTAAAAAAGAATCAGCAACCTCGCGACTATCTGAACAATAAACCCAACTCTCGGCGTATAAAAATGTTTACGAGACACGCGAGAAAGAAGCAAACAATGACCCTACCCTCAAATCTCTAATTTGTCCCTGTCTCCGAACAACAACGTCGCTTATTCTATTTGAATAAAGCCTCCCCACCCCGCTCTACCCCTCTTCCGGAAAAAGAGAGACGACGAGTAGGCAATTATCCAGCCATTTTCAGTTAATTCACCGTACAATATGCGCACAGAGGAGCCCGCGGACATTAGCGGCGAATTAATTTTCGCTTCGATAGCGATATTACGACGAGCGACACAATGAGGGGAAGGGGGAGGGGGCAAGAAGACCGCTGGAGGTCCCAGCTCGCGCATATAGGCAAAAACATGAGTGGAGGGCGCTGCGCGCATAATAATGCGGAGACAGCCCCAAGCCCGTGTGCGTTGTACTTTTTGAAGGTAAAAAAAGGGGGAGAAAGAAACGAGGTGCCGCTACTGTGCCCGAGTATTAAGCACAAAGCGCGAGCGCGGCTCTTTGTAAAAGTCCGCGAATGTATGCAAACAGAGCCGCCAGAGCGATACAAGCATGTGACAAGCGAGAGCCGGCTGTATAATGTACGCATGATGTGGAATGTATTGTGGTAAATTGGAGGACTGTATGGACTCTGCGAGGTAAAAATGGAGAATTTACTGTTTTATAGTGAATATTGACAGTGACATACTTATAAGTAACTAAATAATGAAACAAGTGCAAGGTTTGTGCATCGACTAGTGAGTATTTAACTACTCACTGCAATGCCTTACCATAGAAATTTAATTTGATTACTAAGGATCAATATTTCGTTTAAAATGTTCGATAGAACAAAACTAACAATGTAATAGAAAATCAATAACCAAATATTTAAATGGAATTAACTGTATGCATGTTAAAGATACATATATCTATATAAATTCAACTAGTCTAAAATAATTGAAATCTGTTGCGCGGTAAACGATTGTTATTATTTCAGAATCATAAACTCCAAACAAAAAGATTCATTTTTAAGAACGTTTTTAAGAACTTAAAAATTTAAAGTAATGGTATTTAATGATTGAGGTATTAATTTAGCTTTTATATTTAGGTATTTATTTATTATGTACATTCTAAAGTATTTGTCAGTCGTACTTTGATGTATTATAATTGAAAAAGTAATAGCACTTACTCTTTTTTGTAAAAAATTTTTGCTGGGCTATAACAATATATATCTCACTTTTTACGTTTAGACAGTAAAGATGATATGAGCTGAAGTTTAAACAATAAAGTTTTCTTGTTATTATAATTATGTTTTCTTGCAGTATTTTTTACTTCTTTATGAATTTACATTTGATTTCAGCCATACTCATTGTCTTCTTTCTAACTCGTTGTCATCTTTTTTGTGTGTATATCCAAAATATTTATTCAAATTTTAAGCTAAATAATATCATATCTAAGACTGCACTATATAAGAATCGCAAATTTTTAAAACAACTTTCATTACCTCTAACTTGCTATCAAAAGGCTTTCCCAGCAATTCCAACATAAACGGACAAACCCACGTCGCAGTCTTTTCATAACAAAAATTCTTAAAAAAAGCCTCTTCTCATCTCTGTTGTTACATTTTCGCTGTCTCTCAATGACCGCTCTCGGTCTTTGAACCTCCATATATACCCACATACACACACACACACACACACACAGACACACACACAGACACACACACACACAGACACACACACACACGCGCGCACACACACACACACACATCCAGCTTGTTGAACACAAACCTGCGCTCACGTCGCGCTCCTCAACGAGAGGCACATCTCCGGGCGCAGGAGCGCGGAATCTTTATTAGTGTCAAGGGGGAAGCTGGCGCGCTCGAGGCAGCCAGCAACGAGCAGCCAGCGACAAAACGCTTTCCTCTCGTGGCGCGCAGTCAAATGACATCTGCAGCGAGAGCTGCTCTGCGCCCCCCGGTTATGTATATGCGAAGCGGGAGAAGCTCGCGCCGCGGGTTAATAATTGCCGGGCATTGTGCGCCCGACGTATCGCAATAATCTGGACGCTCGGCCAGTAGCCGCGCCTACTCCCGGCGCAGCCGGATCTACATTTTCTGCGATGCGGCTTGTTTCTTTTTTTGCCCAGGTTACTCGCGCGCGTCTTATTCTTGGCTGCTGGGCGCTTCTATTTTTTTTTGTTGGACTCTTTTTGGTGGACGCTATAGGAGGAGATCGGTAGATCTGCTAGAGTCGCTTCGATGTAACGATGTATACGTACATGCTGAGCAGTTTTCGTTATGCGTGGAATTGGATTCATGGTGCTTATTATAGTTTTTTCGTTCTTTTGAGAAAATAAATGCTGGACTTTACGCGCGTTAGGTTCGCGATCAATTTTTACTGGGTATTTACGTAGGGTAATGGATGTTGTGGTGTGTCGATAAATAAACGGTTATTGAATAAACGAATCGTATACAATATTAATAGACTCTATTGAAATAAGGGTTCGCATTTAAAATGAGTATAAGGTAAGGGAGATAAGATATGCGCCGTGCGATATCTCATGCGCATTTAATGTAAAAGATAATTGCACAAGTGTTATCGTTCAAATATTCATATTTTTATTAATTTTCACATGGCATCTACATAAAGCGATGTAGATAGGTATAAGGGACATTCCTTATTGTTAACATTCCTCATGCATTTGTGCATATGTAAAGGAGAATTCGCCCTCTCTGATTTATGATACTCGCATTAAAGCGCTGAATCATAACTTTTAAATTTGCAATCTTTGTTTGCCGGCGAACAAACGAGCGTTTAAAAGGCAATTCAATGCGCTAAAACCTCAAAGAGCGCGTTTAATTTGCAAAGTTCAGCTGATAATAAGCCACCCACCCGCCGGCAATGCTTGCCTAAATGATACCTTTCGAAAAATCCGCGCATTCGTTTTCCATTAATTCCCCCCATGGAAATCGCGCTCCAACCTCGCACTTCAAAGCGAGCGCGCGCAAGAGCGTTCATAAATAATGCAAAAAAAAATGTGAAGCCGCGAGGGCAGTGAGGGCAAAAAAAGTACCCGCGCGTATAAACTCAACTAAGTACGGAACCCAGTAGTTATGAAAAAGCTAATCTTAATTTCCATCTCCTTAACCTTCGCGCATCCTCGTTACGTGCTCCCGTGATTCTCTTTCGCACAGGCCTCTATCTCTCCCGTCTGTATTTTTTCGCCGGGGCTGTGAAGAAAAAAAGAGGATGCGAAACAATTGGTTGCGTCTGAAAAATTGGGCGAACGAGCTGCACGAATTGCGTTACGCAGAGAGAGGGAAGGAGAACGAAAGCGAGAGGATAAACTTTGGTAATAGCGCGCTGAGAGAACACGTGCGATCGTTTTCTAGTTTGCGCAGGCCAAGTTTTCGGATTGTATCGACAGGAGTTGTTGCCGGGTCTTCGCTGCTGTTGCATGGGTGTGGATGGAGAGCTGAAAGAATTAGAGGGCGAGAGTTGTTTTTGGAAAATAAATAAGATTTTTTTAGACTTGAGCGCCTGGGAGCTGCATCTGCTAAGACGATGAAGAAAGTTCTTTGTAGTTTAAAGTTATAAGCAAAAAATTTCAGATTTGTAGTTTTGTAAATAAGCCAAATTTACGAAAAACAGCTTGCTACAGTTTTTTTACCGTCGTTCCAGTTCTGAGTTTTCAAGTATTTCAATGCTGCTATTATAAGGAACAATTTTTTAATTTAAAAAATGCACTTTAAAAGTTTAAAAATAATTTTTGGATACAAGTAATTACGACAAATTTAAAAAAGCTGGGAGTGCAAGACCTCCACAATATCAAAATGCAATATACACTGCGCTAACTTGCACCGATGCTTCAGCTACATATTACATTGCAAATTGCTTTTCTACTGTCTCGTCTCATCAACACACCTGGCATTAATGACAATAACTTTACATTTCATCTCAAATATTTCAGATTAAATTTCAATTAAATGTATTTATTTGTCATTATTTTATATACCAAAGTCAAGTCCTACAGTTGTCTCATTATTTGCAGTTGAATAATAATTTTGAATTTTGTTGATATTAAATAATAAATTACCATATTTATCAATTATAATGCTTTAACTTTTCAAAAATAATTCATTATGCACATTTTATTACATGCTTGACTATAAAATGGCTTTTCAACCTCCCAGTTTCTTGATAAAAGGCTCTTTAAAGGTAATTTTAAAATATTTCTCCCTCAAAGACTTTACTTCAAAGAAACTGATGAGATTTAAAGAAAATGAAGTTAAAAAGAATCATACAAGGTACAAATTTCTTACATAAAAAATTATCCCTTTTAAATTATTTACAAGTACTTACAAATAATCTCGTCAATAATAAAATTATTATTGAGTACATTAATTATAATCGACACGCACACCAGAACAGAAACTACCTTTATATTATATATTCAAGTATTCCTATAAAAAGATTATCTAAATATACAGAACAAAATCATAAAAATTTATTGGAAATAAAATTTTATTAGTTCGAATGATTTCATATTCTCATATATACTTATCGAAATAAACATTCATGTTATTAAAATCTAATCTATAAAGTGTGTAATTCGCAATTTTAAGACTCCAAATTTATAGCACTTAAATAAAAAACATTTTAATGACTGAACTACTGTTTGTAAAATTTTATGGAAATCATATATTGATTTTGTTATTATTGTATTTTTGAAGTTACGTTGTTCTGTAATATAGTATCACTTTCTGCTGACATTATGTTTTTCTTTGATATTGCTTTCTTTATATGAATTATTTAGTATAATATTGCATCATGATTATTTTATCTGCAGCAATCTAATATAAAAATACGTAGAAAACGCTTAACTCATCAATAAATAATTCTCTAATACCCGTCATTCAATAATCCTCCTAGACAACATGTTTATCCAGGTATAAGCAATTCAATGGATCAAACCTCTCCATCTTTAAAAATTTTATAAAAATCAAGATCGCTCCTGATCCCGCATACCGCAATTCTCCATTATTCAAAGGCGACTTAGCCCCGAAAAAAAGCTGGCGTCTCCTCCGAAATCATTCGAATTCATCTTGAACACCTCGTCGAGACGATCCGCCGTCGATACATAATGCATCATATCCTCGACGCTCTGCCGCTGACGCTCCCGAAAAATATGTCTAGTGAGAGAGAGAGAGAGTCCGATTCATCTTTCTCTCCCTCACCTCCGTTGTACATAAGCCGATCAGCGCCAGCAGCAGCAGCAGCGTGGCAGCAGATTGAATCTTCCTTAATAATCCGTTTTCCCCCTTTCGATCCAGCCCCTCACGAAAAAGCGCGCGTGAAATCCAGGGAGGGATGTCGCCTCGGATGTCCCAGCTCTCTCTCTCTCTCTCTCTCTCTCTCTGCGGGCGGGCTTCCAACAATGACTGACTGGGCGCGCGACACGTCGGGAAGTTAAGAAGATTAGAAAGTCTCGGCGCGCTTTTTTGGATGAGCCGATGCGAGGACAAATCATTTTCTGCTCGCGCATTATTATTTTTTTTCTCTTTTTTGAAACGCCGGGCCCGGGACAAGGTTGACGGATCGCTCGGTGATGGAGCGAGCTCTGCGAGGTTAATTAGGTGAATGGTATGGGTGCGGGTATATGAGCGACGTGGATTGGCGTGGATGAGGGTTTGCGTTTGTTTTGTGGAATAAAATTAGAAGACGTCGGTTTGGATACTGATGAGTGGCTGAATTTTTATTCGAGTAGTCAGAAGGATTAGTCATGTTTTATAGGTAAGAAGCCGAATTTTTTAGATGCCGAAAATTTAATTTACTGATAAAATTAACCTAGGGCACTTTTGGATATTTCATTACTACATATTAAAAAAAAATCGAAAATTAATTTTTCGAAAATTGAAAATTCAAGATAAAATAAAAACGTACGTGTGAAATAAAAAACTGATTTTTTTCCCGATTAACATTAATCGAAACAAAAAGAATGCACTTTTTAAATTTGAAATCGGAGTTA
>JAPYZA010002776.1:0-16561 GCA_030522685.1 Eupelmus azureus | reverse complement strand
ACTCAGAAAGTGAATATTTACTAACTTGAAAGTTTTAAATTTAAATACAATTTTCACAAATAATAGCACTCTGAAATTAAAATCATTCTTCTAGCGCAACGCAACCGATATAGCCGAATTCAGAAAGTGGCGTTTCAATCGTATCCAGCGTCAGTACGAAAATGTCTGGCTGTGGAAAGACGTGAACATCGGGCCGCACGGTCGCTTTATCTTCAATATCGATGTGCCCAAGACACCGGTTCAATGGATGATCACTGCGTTCGGTATGAGTCCCACCGCCGGCTTTGGCATGCTGCCAAAACCGATAGAGTTCCTAGCTATTCTGCCGTTCTACATTAATGTTGAAATGCCAACACATAGTAGACAGGGAGAACAGATCGGTATTCGAGTCTCCGTCTTCAATTACATGCGCTACAACATCGAGGCGACAGTTGTTTTAACAGGTTTGGGATAATGCCTTCTTAGATTATATTTTGTTTATATTTAATGTTAATTAATTTACTAAATTTGCAATCTATTTAATAGATTCAAGAGACTACAAATTTGTGCATGTCGAGGACAACGGTATAGTGCAGTCGTATAGACCGCGGACCTCGTTCGGTGAACATCAATTCTTTATCTGGATACCAGCTCAGGATGCTTCGATCGTCTACATTCCAATTGTACCGGTACGACTAGGTGATATAAAGATACATGTCTATGCAAAGACTCTGCTCGGTGTGGACTCAGCCACAAAGTGGCTTCATGTAGAGGCTGACGGCCTACCGCAGTACAGGCATCAATCGATTCTGCTAGATCTCAGCAATCGCGCTTACGTCTTCCAACACATGCACGTTAACATCACGAAGGATCCACTGGTCAACTACGAGGAAGAACGTTATTATATTCTCGGATCTAATAAAGCTGTTATCAGGTAACAATTACACTCTTAGCATATTCATAAAATATTTGAATAAATGTAGTTTTCGAAAAAATTTTTTTATAATTCAATTTTAGAATTTTTTTAACAAATAACGGTTATTTTTATTTTTTCAGTGTGGTCGGTGATGTTGTGGGTCCGATCTTCCCGACGATGCCTGTGAATGCAACAAGTTTGCTTGGTCTACCAATGGATTGCGGTGAACAAACGATGTTCAGCTTCGCAGTAAACATGTATACGACCCTGCACATGCGTCTGATCAATCAGCGCAACATGACCCAGGAGAAGCAGAGCTTCTACTTTATGAACATTGGCTATCAGCGTCAACTGTCCTTTATGAATCCGGATGGCTCGTTCTCTCTTTTCCGTAGCGACTGGAACCAGTCATCGCCAAGTGTCTGGCTCACAGCATACTGCGTACGCATCTTTGAGGAGGCAAGCTTTTACGAGTGGGAAAATTACCTCTACATCGATCCTCAAGTCATAGCTCAGGCAGTCAACTGGCTGCTCGATCATCAGACACCCGAGGGTTCGTTCTATGAGGTCACTTGGCTGCCTGATCGCAAAATGAACAGCACTCTGCACTACGACGAAGAGCCATTTTACTATAGGCATCGGAATATATCACTTACTGCTCATGTACTCATAACTTTAGAGACTGTCAAGGATCTGTCGGATGGGTTAGGATCTCGAGTAGCTCTTGCGGCGGCCAATGCTGTTAGGTATGAGTGATTTTTATTATTTTCGTAAAATTTTAACGCATGGTGAGCAGTAGCACCTCAAACTAGAAAAATGAAAATTTATTTTTCATATCTAGATTAAATTAATGTTTATCTTTTAAGATAAAATTTAATTACTTTTTTGTTACCTCATTTTGGTTTGTAATTTTTGGTTTAAAATATTTAAATATAGAGAAAAGAATCTGTTTTTTAATGAACTATTGCATAAGCAATTAAAACATGAAAGAAGAAATTTTGAAAAATATAAGAAAAAGATTAATAAAAAAATAATTAACGACAATCATATTTTACAACCGTAGAAAATTAATTTAAAGTAAAAAATTCAAAATCCCAATTTATCCACAACAGGTGGCTCGAGCAAAACCTACAGCTCCTCGAGATGAAAGGTCGGCCCTATGAGATAGCCATAGTCGCCTACGCCCTTCTTCAGGCCAAGGCTTCTACAGCCGATCAGGCATTTAACTTGTTACGCGCTCACCGACGCGAGGAAGGTGGTCTGGTCTACTGGGGTCGAGAGTCCGTACCCGCACCTGCCTACAAACTTGAGAATCAAAAGCCTTTCCTGTTACCCCGATTGCCCTACAAATTCGACTCGGAGAACATAGAGACGACGGCTTACGCGCTTATGGCTCACGTAGCGCGTCAAAACATCGAGGTTGAGCCCATCGTTAAGTGGCTCAATTCCCAGAGATTAACAGACGGCGGCTGGGCGTCCACTCAGGATACGGCTTGGGCTATGAAGGCACTCATGGAGTACACAGTTAGGTCGCGAATCAGGGACGTCAGCCAGCTGACGGTCTCGGTCGAAGCAGTTTCGTACAAGGGCGGTGCTACTACGACGTTGCAAGTCAACAACAAAAATCTCGCCAGATTACAGACCCTTCAGGTGAGTTGATTGAACATTCATAATCTTTACTTAAATTATGTTATAATCTGCTGATAATATGAGACTTCTAAGGCCCTCCTTAGGCCGAATGCTCGAAAAAAGATTTGAACGAGACTTTACTATTTCTCTTACAGATTCCAGAGGCTTATGGTACTGTAAAAGTTGAGGCAAGAGGTGCAGGTTATGCAATTTTGCAAATGCACGTTCAATATAATATAGACAGAAAGAGATACCAGACAAACCCACCAATTCCAGCTTTCGATTTAGTCACGCGTGCTAACTTCCACGGCAGAAATCAGTCTCACATCACTTATCTTAGTTGTCAAAGGTATAAATGATCGAATTATTAAAATATTTATAAAAATTTATAAAACTAAAATGTTTTTGTGACTTTTAAAATAAATTTGCAACTTTAACCGCTTCACTTCACTACCTGCATATTAATAAACAAATTGTTACAACAATAATCAACATTTTGAATTTATTAATGTTTTTTTTAGATGGATAAATACAAATGAATCGGAGAGGTCGGGAATGGCGGTACTAGACGTGACAATCCCAACGGGCTATATAATTCAACAGCAAAATCTTGATCGTTATATAAAGTCGCGACAGGTGAGAAATCTACAAAGGGCCCGGTTCCAACCCTCCAAAGTACTCTTCTACTTCGACTATCTTGATGAGGAAGAGACATGCGTTAATTTCACCATTGAACGATGGCTTCCAGTTGCGAATATGTCAAGATATCTTCCCATCCGAGTCTACGATTACTATGCACCAGGTAAGGGGTTTTAAATTTTATATTTTTTTATTTGCCAATGAAAACGTAAAGTGCTTTACTTTAGAAAAATTTTAAGAAACTATATTTGTTTATAAAAATTTTGAATAAAATAGAAAAATATCTATATATTTCATTTAAATTATTGTAAATTATTCTGTTTGTACTTTTCAGAACGATTTAATGAGACGATATTCGACGCGTTACCAACCTACATCTTAAATATATGCGAAGTATGTGGAAGTTCCCAATGTCCATACTGCCCAATTTACAATGCAGCCATGCTTCTAGCTTCTCCTGGTTACTTCTTTATATCTTTAAACGTTCTCGTTGCCGTCATACGATATATGCGAACACAAGAATTAGGAGTAGGCTAGTGTTTGAAAAAGATTCAATTTTTTTCAAAAATCTATTTACAAGATTTTTTCTATTATCAATAGAAAAACTAATAATGCAGATTTTTGCATTGTGCATGAATTTCAAAAACTGCAAGAATCTCAAAAACTGATATTTCACATTTCGAATTAAATTTTATCATTCACGTTTTTATAATTATATAAATTTTTAAGAAAAAAGTTTTTAAACTATTATATCTCTAAGTATGAACAAATTTAATTATAAAATTTCTTAAAAAGAAATGTATGTATGTGAAAAGTGTTTCTTCCATGCAGAAATTTTCACTTTAAGGACATGTGACTATGCAAGTCTTTTATTTCTGCAAAAAAGTTGTAACTATAAAAGTTTAAATGTTTTTATACTATAGAAACAAATAGTTTTAAAGGCCGCTCTATTTCTATTAAAACACGCCTTAATCACTGACATAGCATGTCAAATTTCTATAAAATTTGTACTAAAGGCACAAATTGAAAATGTTATACAAAATTATTGGGGCATTTGTACAAATTTAATAGAGGCAATAGATAGTGTCGAGTACAAAAGCTTTTTAGTGTTATATATAAGAAAGATTTTTGACGCTATGTGCATTAGATGCGCACAAAACTCGCGCAAAGCTAATTATTCCGTCCAAATAATTCCGTCCTATTATAGTTTTTGCTATAACTTTTAACTTGGGAAAATAAATATTGAATCTCAAAAACTATTACTTTAATAATAATTGTTAGAATATCTAACGTAAAAATTTTATAAAATATTTGAATTACAAAATAGTGAAGTAGGAAAGTTAAAAAAAGTGTTCTTTGAAAAATTTTTATACCGACATTAAATAAGATTGTTATCACTTTGTATATAGTAACAAAAAGAATGATTACAATAGATTTTAAGTCAAAAATCCATCACATTAATTAAAATAGATTGCTATAAACTTAATAATTCAAAAACAAATTTGAATACACTTAATAATTTTCAGTGATGTGATATTCATCTAAAATTTTCATGTTTCAATTATATTTATAAAAAGTTGAAAGGCAAATTAAAAAGTAAATTTTTAATAAAATGCATAATATGAATTATATAAGACATAAAAATGATTCCATTTAATTAAAAACTTGTAAGTTAAGATCTATAATAGTATTTGTAAAGCGTTATTGGGTTCAATTGGTGAATGATTGTGACTTTTAACCAGATTAATTATATTAATTATATTAAAAAGATGTTTATTTGACTCTTTTTATACAAAAATCACCATTGATGGACCCAATTGATAAAATGCCGTCCAAGCGAAATAAGAATTCGCTACATTCACAGTATGTAAGTTTATTTTTTTATATACATTTTTGAACGTCATTAATTAATTAATAACTGCATATACAAATGCTTTTTTCTAAGATTACCAAAATCTTTTATATTGCCAAGTAATTAAGAACATTTCTATAGCAGTATGTTGTGTTAGATAAATACCGCCGGCCAAAGATCTTATCGCGATAGCGATAAGAATCGAATAAATTTATAACACGCCTCATTAATGTAAAAAACTAATGCTATTTATTTACATAGCTTACTTTGTATTCACACATTTTTCAGTTTTGGTAGAATTATACATTGTTCAATAGTAATAAGAATGTCGAAAAATATTTTTCTGATATTCACATGTTTGTCTTATTACTACTAAGTTATTTTTACAATACTGGTAAAAATAATGTTTTAGATAATAATGTTAAACAGATTTTTTAAGTTTTATAACATTTGTACAAATAAAAATTTTAAAAATTACGATTTTAAACGATTTTATAAATTAATTAATCCTTATCTTATGCTTTTATCAAAACATATTGCACACAGTCAAAAAATAGAAAAAAAAAATTCTCTGCTAAATCATTATACCTTGTGTCCTATATGTATAGCTACAGTTCCAAAAGTAAAATTTTCATACGTTACTCTTTTAAAGCCAGCATTGGCTATCATATCCTAAAAATATAAATGTAAATATTTAACATATAATTGTTGATAAAATGCTTTTTATAAATTTTATTTGGCATATTTTCAAAGGAAGTCATGTTACCTTAAATTCTTCTTGTTTAGGAAAACGTCTAATACTTTCAACAAGATATTGGTAAGGTTGCCATTGACCAGCAATAAGCGTTCCTAATACTGGTATCACTTGAAATGAATATTGATCATAAACCCTAAAAATTACACTTATTATATTAATATTTATGAAATTAAACTAAATTAAATAAAAAATACTTATAAAAATTAGCTAACCATCTCAATAAATCATTATTAACATGACTGAACTCTAAACAAAGAAATCTTCCACCAGGTTTCAAGACTCTGTAAGCTTCACTTAAAGCCTAAAAATAAAATGAGTTAAATCGATATCTATTTATACATAATAATACAGTATGTAAATTTTAAACCTTATCAATTCGTGTAACATTTCTGATTCCAAAAGCAATAGTGTATGCTGTATACGATTCACTTTCAAATGGTAAACTTTCAGCATTGCCTTGAACCCACTTAATATCATACCCATTTTCTACTGTATATCCTTGTCGTTCTGCTCTTGCCTGTCCTACATCTAGCATATTAGCATTGATGTCGCATACAGTTACATGACTTTTAAGAGCTTTGGGATTAGGTATATTTTGTAAGTACTTCAGATAACGAAATGTTATGTCACCAGTTCCACCAGCACAGTCAAGAAGTCTGCAACCATGATTTGGAGCAAGCCTTTGGATAAACAAATCTTTCCAAACTCTATGGATTCCAAAACTCATAGCATCGTTCATTTGGTCATATGAATTTGCAACATTTTCAAATACTGAATATACTGCAAAATATAAAAAATGTTTTATCAAAACAATGTATCATTTTTTAAAAGAATATTCCATATATGACACTAATTATTAAAAATTTATTCAATATATGATTTTGCAAGATTATCAAACAATAATTTCACCATATAATGTATAAAAAAATGTATAACGAAAATAATGTATGATTAAAAAAGGGTTGTAAGCTACAAAAATAAATTATTAAAACTTTATTTAATAATAAAATTTAATAATTACGCACCTTCTTTCGTTTTTTCAGATTCCTTGATTGTTTTAAATCCAAAATGTGTTGTTTTGTCGTCATCTTTATCAGTTGCATTTGTTCTATGACACTGATAAATGCAGCTAGATTTAAAATTTCTTTTCTTCAGTAAATTGTAATCTCTGTACAACGAAAATCTAAATGACGTTTTCAAGCTCATATTTTAACGAAATAAATAATCTGTTTACTAAATTCTTCACGATACAAAACAGTGTAAAACTTTAAGGTTATTTTCGTGTCACAAATGGTCACAACCACAGCCGCGTGCAGACTGCAGCACGTCGATGCGGCTCCTCGCTGTATACCTATATATTCAAGAAGCCAGCTGATGCTATAAATATTATTATTCAAAGTAAAGTATTAATAATAGTAATAATAATGATCGATTATGAAAATTCAAATTTAGACACTATAAGTTACCAAATTTAAAAAATGAAGCAAAGTAGATCTTTAACTTCGGTAACCCCTTCTGCAATTTTCATCAACGAAATCATCCCTAAAATCAGCAGCTAATTCCATTACCTTCCCTACCAACAACCAAAACCCCCCAGGCTCGTGCTCCGAAAACCAAACTCCCCCTTCATCCTTTCAAAACTCGCGCTCTTCTTCACAGCAAAAAAAAACACACAAACCCAATATAGCGACACCTGGCCGCTATATAACCACTTTGACAAAAAAAATATCTCCAAAATTCTCCGGCTACATACAGCGACTGCGCGCGGCTGCGGCCGAAAATCCGCGACGCTCGCGAGACCTCGCGGAAGCAGCCGATAACCAGCTCGAGCGCCCGAGACTACGCGAACGTATCAGTACGGTACTGGAGCTTGCCGCGCGCAAGAGGGAAAAAATATACGCGGCTCTATAGCTGTATTATCCAGGCGCAACGTCGCGCGGATATACCTCGAAGAAAGCGAGCGAAAAGAGCCTGGCCAGAGGGCTTTTTTAGCACGCACACTTGCGCCGCCAGCTCGAGTGCACACAGAAACGAGCCACGAAGGAGCTCGATCTTCCAAGTTGAGGGCCCGAACTCGAGGATAAGTTACAGAAGGATCGACGCTGGAAATACAGCTACAAAGGCGTGCTGAGAGCAGCCCGATTTTCTCTCTCACCTCGCGCGGAGAGCCAAAGGGCGCACGCAGGCATCGTGATATATATATACGTGCTCCGCAACACGCGCGGCGCGCGCGCGGCTCCCGAGTGGCATAAACAAGCAAAGGCTGAGCGAGCGAGCGAGAGAGAGAGAGCGAGAGGAATATAATAATAATAACAAGTAAATCGCGAAGGAGAAGAGGAGCCAGATAGAGAGAGGCAGCGGGCTGCAGCCGGAGGATCAGCGGCGAGAGGCCGGCGGGGCCCGGACCTGACGCTCTACTACCCTGGGG
This sequence comes from Eupelmus azureus, assembly GCA_030522685.1. Classification (NCBI taxonomy): domain Eukaryota; kingdom Metazoa; phylum Arthropoda; class Insecta; order Hymenoptera; family Eupelmidae; genus Eupelmus; species Eupelmus azureus. The sequence continues at coordinate 8,361 of JAPYZA010002776.1, read as the reverse complement.
CGCATGAATCGTCCGCTGGTCATCCTCAGGAGCAGCACAGGTCACCGTCGTCGTCGCCGTCGTCTACTAGCCTGCAGCAGCAGCAGTCCTGCCAGCATGGCCGCTACCTCGTCGCCGTAGCGATGAGCCCCGAGAGGCGAGCGAGGAGAGGCAGCATAGTGCGTAAGCTGGACTTTTTATACGCAGGCGTTATTACACACTCGGGGGGGACCATCCTCGTCGTCGTCACGCGCGCGCCGCTCTCTGCAACACGGGGAACGCACGCACACAGGCACTCGCGCCCGCGCGCTAAAGACAGTAGAGGTGGGAGAGAGAGACACCGATATACAGTACACACGCACACATATATAGGTACATAGAGAGCACACAGACACATACACTGCGCGCGAATCGTCCTCTGCTCTCTCTCTCTCGCTCTCTCAGGGCTTCGTCGTGTATATCTGATTTACCGCTGCGCTGGATACCTATATAGTCCTGGCCGCTGGGTTCCTGGACGCTCCGTTGGAATGTCGACGAAGGCAGTCTAGGAGGTAGACGAGCGCGCGCGCCACCCAAACAAAGTGTTTTTGGATAAGGGGGAAGGAGAGAGAGAGAGAAAGAGTGAGACGGAGATAGAGACGTATATGTTGCACCTTTGTTACACGGCCGTTGATAAAGTTTGATATTGTGAAAAGGAGAAGAGGCATTTTCGCGCTTTTCGGCCAGAGGCGAGAGTCGCCGGGGCCCAGCGAGCGGCCTGGCTTGTTATTCCCGATCAGATGTTGACGGCTCGACACGGTTGCGTACTTTTCCACTGGCTTTTCATTTATATTTTTATCTGCTCACAAATATTTGTTTTATTGGTTATGATGACTGTCTGTTATTGCATATGTAATAAGGTCGCGTTGGGAGATTCTTGGTCGGGGATGTAGGCATCTGCTTTGGAGCGTAGAGTTTCTAATGGTGATTGTTTGTTTGTTCGTCTAGTGTAGAAGCAGCAGTGAGTAAAGGACATAGAGTGTAGCCCGCCGGGCTATGGCCAATTTGAATTTTGAGCAGCCACCAAGGAGTATAGCTAATGCAAGTCTAGCTACACGAGGAGCAGGCAGTGCTAGCGGTTTAAATTCTTCGACCCTCGCGGGTCATGTCACTCCAACGTCCGGCATGTTCTCAGGCTCATCCACGAGCACTTCTGGTGCGGGAAATTCTGCAGTCGTTGGGCCAAACTTATCGTATCACCCAGGTGGAGCAGCAGTGGGCGGTGCGCAACCAACCTCCAACCATCAGACACAGCAGCAGCAACAGCAGCAGCTTTCTCCTATGAACAGTAGGGGACTGTTTGGTCAGAGAGCTTTCACTGGTGATAGGCGTAATATGCCAACTTTAGGGTAAGTCGATTCTTTATGTTTGGATTAGATTTTTTTACATAAACACAATAAGCTTTATATACCAACGTATAGTGATCTTAAAACCAATAATATTTATAAGTTAAAAATAGATACATTGTAAAAAATCAAAATCTTTTAAGAACTACAAAACTATTTTATTTGTATAATTAATAAATATCAAATTTATTAATAATTTCTGTCACAATTTCTGCTACAGTTATTTTAATGAATGTCTAATAAATACATTCTTTCTACTATTAATAATTTTAAAAAGTATTTCAAATGACCTTAATTTGAATTTTTATTTCATAAAAATTGTAAAATATCTTTCATAAATTAAATCTGTTAAACTATTAGCAGAAGTACTGCTTTAGAAACTAAGATACTTATAGAAATATCTTAAATAATTTTTTTATTATTTTTAGAAACACTAATCCAATGGGTGGTATGAGCGGTTTTGGAATACCACAAAATCGTAACTACGGATCTCAAGGTACTATCAACAATTTTCATTCAGCATTTGGTAGTGGCACGGGTGGTGGTGGAGGCGATACAAGTACACCTCCACTACTTGACCTTTCTGAATTCCCTTCGTTAACTAACCGGGGGCAAGGAGATTCTTCTATGCCCCAGCCTAGTCCCATGCCGGGTAAACAACCTTATGGTATGTAAACTTTTCTTGTTCTCCATTTCTTTGTTAAAAAATAAAATATAAATAATAGACAGTAATTTTGAATTAAAAATTCTTGTAAAATAAGTACAGTTACTATCGTGAAATAACTACAGATTTATTTTACATTCTAAGTAGGTTATTATTAAATTTTTTTAGTTGGAATGGTCAAACAACCGACGTCGGAAGCAAGCGAATTCACGATGAGTTCGGAAGATTTTCCTGCCTTACCAGGAACACAGAGTAGGGACGGTCCATCGCCTGGAGGCAGTGTTATGACTGGCGAAAAAGGATTGGCGGTAGGTTTGGGTCCAGAACTCAGTCCAGATGTGCTGCAGGCGAACAGGACATCTAATTCCGAAAAATCACCGTCAAGTAAAAAAGGCATTCAAACGTCGCCTGATGGTTTGTACAATAATTTTTCTTTTGAATTAGAAATTTTAAATGTTTGTGTCAACAAAGACATTAAAAAAAAATATTCAACTCATGTTGTTTTAATTTTAGGTAAAGTAACGAATATACCAGCAAGTATGGTTAAAGATCAGTTCGGAATGGTAGGATTATTGACGTTCATTAGAGCAGCTGAAACGGACCCTAATCTCGTAACGTTAGCGTTAGGCCAAGATCTTACGGCGCTTGGCCTTAATCTCAATTCGCCGGAAAACCTGTATCAAAATTTTGGCGGACCTTGGGCGGAGACGCCTTGTCGACCACAAGATATAGACTTTCACGTTCCACCAGAGTACCTCATTAATGCTTCCATCAGGTGATTACCAATCTTCGCGGGGACCAATATTAGATGTCTTGCACCATATTGCTATACTTACTTTGTATTTTTAGGGATAAACTGGCACCTGTAAAGTTAAATCGATATAAGGACGATCTCTTATTTTACATGTTTTACACGAATGTTGGGGACGTGTTGCAATTGGCAGCTGCAGCAGAACTGTAAATATTTTTTTACTTTTGTTTTTATATATGTGTTGCAATATTTGAACCAATAACATACATTTCATTTAAAGTTGTCGAATTCATAAATTCGTTGGCTTGAATGAGAAAATTCTAGAAATTATATAAATACCTTTTATAGTCTTCACTTAAACAAAATATAATTTAATTCAAGATTAATTTATAATTGTAAATCAAATTCCAGATATACTCGAGAGTGGCGATATCACACGGAAGAAAAGGTGTGGATAACGCAGGCGCCGGGTCTCGGACTCGTTGAGAAGACCTCGACGTACGAGCGCGGTACTTACTATTACTTCGATGCGCAAAACTGGCGTAAAGTCCCTAAAGAATTCCATCTCGACTACACGAAACTCGAGGGTAGGCCTCACCTACCCAATACCTTCCATCAGAATCAGCCTTGACCGGGGCCGTCCTCTACGCCTCCTCCGCTGCCTCAGCCGCCGCAGCCGCCTTCGCCCATCTCCGCTCATGCGACCAGGTGAATCACTCGGTCGTTGACATTTGAAACAGTAAACCGCCTTTAAGACGAAAACGAGAGAAAGAAGGCAACGGGTGCGAAAGAGAGATAGAAGGGGAGCAATATTATACCACCGCAACAAAAAAGGAAAAGAATACACGGTCGTTCGCTGCTGATATTTTCATGACCTGCGTTCGCCACAAAAGGAGAGAGACGTCTTGTGCTCTTGTGATGCTTCATTTTACCAAAAGCCCAAGAGAAGCAATTAAGCCATTGTATAAATGAACAAATTTAACAATCTTTAATAAAACGATAAAATTGACAGGGTTATGCTCACAATGTTGTTGAGAGACCCTTTAAATACTATCGCTAATATCGCTCGGCATTTACATACTGTACAAAAGAGGTTATTCAGAAGTCGAACGTAAGGATTTTTTTATTGTGTTGTATTACTATTTACAAGAAAAACAATGAAAGAAATAATGTTTAGTGAGGAAAATTGAGAGTATTAGTAGGTCTTTATTTTTTTCTCCTCCGCCGCTTGGCTCTGGTCGATCTACATACATCACACTAGACTGAGCAATTCGTGCTTTTTTCTCTCTGTTATTCGCGAGTGGAAAAAGTTCCTTAAAGGTGATTTCATCAAAAACCATGTGGCGTCGTTGAAGGTGTGTTGCTGTGATTAAAGTTTAAGGTTGAGGCAGAGATGGACATGTATGCAATCAGTGTAAAAACAAATTTTTTTATTTATCTAATACATTTCTTTAAAAAGATCATAAAAATTATAAATATGTTTTAATTTCATAAATTTGTTTATATAGAATTATTCATTTTTAAAATGAAAAAGAAAATGCATTTTTAAAATTTAAACCAAAAACTTTTATTCAGAAAAAGTAGAACACCATTTAAAATTAACAGTGTAAAGATTGAATGATGAGTTTTAAAATTTTCAAACTTGCATAAGAAATAATAGAAGGTCAATATCGATTCTATTTTCTATGTGATATTTTTCAGTCATTATAAAGTAATTTTGCATCCCATCTATTGAAGGGAATTTACAATAGACGTATTTCTTGCCGAGTATTTGTTTTCTTCGCTTATTATCTAAAAAATTTGTAAACAAAATAAATATACAGACTGATCAACGATAAATTTTTAAGTAGATCATGTGTAATATTTTCTAGAATTTTTGTTTTTACTAATAACAGAATGTATGATCCAGTGATTACTTGTAGTAATCTATTGTTGCTTTAGTTAGATAAATTAGTAATGTAAATATGTAATAAATTGATATTACAAACGATCGTCTTAAAAATTTACGTTAAAGCAAAGATTTACACATGACTGCGCAAATTATTTTGCTGCTTAAAATGGCTGTATTATATCAACAGAGATACATTTCAAAGAGATTATTCTATATCAATAACTATATTACTTTAAAATAATAATTTATACTTGGCGTCTGTACATTTACTTCGTTTATAAACTTTATAATGCGACGTTTAACGTCAATAAATGCAGTAAAGATTATCTTCCAGTGTTTTATTTAAACATTGTCTAATAGCTCGAATATATTTTTGATAGATTCAGAAACTATTAAATTTAAATATATATAACCTTTACTGTATTGTGTATTGCATTAAAAATTGTCAAAAAATCAAAGTTTGGAAGTTCGTAAAATTTTTTAATTAATTTTAATATTTTTCAAGATTGCAACGAGTTCCATTAAAACAATTTAATTTAAAACATGAAATAACTTTATTTCAGAATCAACTCGTTTTAATAATTGGAGCATTTTTAGGATATCCAAAGTTGCATAGTAGCATTTAAAATGTTTTATATCGAGTATGGTGTTCATTTTTTGGAAACGACAGAAATTCACAAAAAAAAATTGAAAGAAATCAACACGTTTATTTTAACACTAAAATTTATACATTAAAAATATTAATTTTCATTTTATACAAAATACCTTCCTTAAACTACAATTCCAAATTGCCTCAACTAAAATTTAACAACAACGATAAAAACGACCAGACCCTCCAACGCTCTAATCTCACGGCGCACATCTCGGCGATCCTTTCTTCATCCCGGCTCACTTCACCCACGAAATCAAAGCATATAAACGATATAAATATAAAGCGCACCGCTCGGCTCGCGACTCAAATATTCTCCAAGCTAAATGACAGATAAAAAGCAATGAACTTTGTACACTGAATAGAATAAAACGAGCGTCCCCGGCTTCATCCGTAACTGATGGTGTAGCCCATGGAGAGCATGAGCGTCTCCTTGATGGCCGGATGGAGCTGGCGCTCTATGTAGTGGGTGATCGCTTGGCTTGCGCTCCTGAGGAACACGTCCTCCATTTCCCGGGCTATATCGGCGCGCGAGCGCCACAGCGAGTCCAGCAGGGCGTCGTTGCTCGTCGCCGGCGAGGCTGGGGCCCCGAGGGAGGCTAGGGACGCGCCCAGCCGGTTCTCCTCCTGGGCTGCGTCCTCGTCCTCGTAGGCCGATGAGTTTGAGACGGAGTTCGATTCGGCTGCCTGTTTTTGTGGATGAGAGAGGGTTTTAGTTGGTGGAATGCTTTTCTTTTTGATTGTTGGAATGTTATGTTTATGTTTAAGGTATTTGTTGGGTTGTTGCGGTTGATAGTGAGTTGGTATACGTTGTGCGAGAGTGAGGTTTTTTGAATGAGTTGGGGCTTAGGTTTTTGTGGATAGATAGCTCATTCGAGTCTGAAATATCTTTTTTGCTGTGTTACGCTGTACTTTTTTTTAAGGCGGAGATAACGGTACCTTTTATTTTATAATTGAAAGTTTGGAAGCTGATTGGGCATTTCCATGGACAAAGTATAATTGAAAGCTTTGTATTTATGGCCATTTTTCTCTAGAAATAATATTTATTTTGTTCCGCTAAAGTCGGCTTTAATTTCGGAGTAATAATCCCTCTAGAAAGGGAAATAATAAATGTTACTTCCGTTAAGAAATATAATTTTTAGTTCACTAAAGAAATGGACGAGATTCTTCTCTATTTTTAGGTGTGAAAAGAGTTCTGTATTATGCTTGTGTTGAAAATAGTACATTATGCACCTAGAGAGTAAAAGTAAAGAAAGCCTCAGACTGCATGTTTGTCAATTACACGCAGTCTGAGACATTCTTTACTTTTACTCCCTAGGTGCATAATGTACTATTTATAGTTAAATTTCTTTGAGTTTTTAAACTATTTTTTTATCTTCGAAAAATAGTAAAAACTTATAAAATTAAGAAATTTTGAAAACTAATAATAGTTGGAAAACTATAATATGCTCATACTATTAAAATTTGATTTTGTTTGAATATTTATTAAAATCAGAAATCGGATATTAAATCTAAAAAATATATTCAATTATTTAATAATTTATGTATCTGCTATTTTAAAACCAGAACTCAATTTGTTTTTATTTTCTCTCGGATAAGTATATAATTAAAGTAGATTGAATAACTACCGTTTATGTTAATAAGACTGTCATAAAATCCAAAACTAGTCGCCAATTTTTTCCGGTCACTCGAGTAAATCGATTGTTTTCAAAAAACACTTGAGACAATAAAATTTCCAAAGCGTTACTTAAAAATATGCATAAATTAGAATCCGTTTGTAAAGAATAGAATTGCCTGTGACTTAACAATGGCACGTAATAAATATAGATAATATCAAACACACATGCAAGACGTTCCTGAAACAATTCTGCATTGAATAGAATATTTCACAGATATAGGGATATGTCTATTCAATTCTGAGAATAGCCGTGACTGCTCCTTGTTTGCCTGTTCTTATGCAATTATACCAGTGTAATAATTAACGATGAAAGTATTGCTATCTGAAATATGCATATACATGTCCATCGAGCCTCTAAATCAGCCAAAAGTACACACGAAAGGATTTGGTAACATTCGCTTAAAAAAAGAAAACGAACATTCGAAACCACAGTAAAAAAAATCCGCACTTCAAAAAAATCACAACATTCATACCACAGCCAAACTCACCATAGCACCAAGCGCAGACTTAGCCAGCTCCCTCTTCCTGGGCTCGCTCTCGTCCAGCCTGTCATTATACCCCAGCGGCATCAGCGGAGCCGGCGCCACCAGAGCCCTGCATCCGTAAGCATAAATCGACGCGAACCTGGGCTCCAAAAAGCTGGACTCCGTGCGTATGCGCATCTGGCCCCTGCCTCGAGCGATCGGACTGGTGTAAAACTCCATGCCCGCGCGTCGCAGTCTCAGGCTCATGCGGCAGGACTCGGCTGGCAGGAGGCGATCGCCGGCTGGGCTGGCTGGGGCCTTGGCTGGGGCGTTGGGGTCGTGGGCGACGAGCTGGACGAGGCCGGTGACGGCGAGCTCGTTGAAGCCCAGCCGGGTGCGGATCGAGTTGTTGCTGGGCTCGTAGAAGCAGCGCTCGACCTTGGCCCAGGACATGGTGTCGCGGCTGGACGTGCCGCTGCTGTTGGGGTTGGGGATCTGTGGAGAATTAAGGGGGTGGTGACTGGTTGAGTGAGTTTTTTTTTCTTTGGTGCGAGATTTTGGGGGTGAAGGGTTTGTGTTTGATGGGGTGGGTTGGATGGGAGGGAGCTGGGTTTGAAAATTTTTGGTGGAAGTGTATGTAAGAAAGAAAGAGGTTTGAGTTAAGCGTGCGAGTAGATACGTTCCGAGTGTGGTAAGACATGTGAGTATAAGTGTTTCAGTTGGGATGTTGTTGCATGTTTTAGGTACCTACTTTTAATATTAATTTTGTTTTATTTAACTAAAAATATTGTTATAAATGTGTACAGCAAAGTAAGATTCAAAGAAATACGTGGGAATGGAGCTAAGTTGCAGTCTTTTTATTTCATTTTTTTTAACAATTAAAAAAATGGAATAAAACAT
>JAPYZA010002775.1:0-46262 GCA_030522685.1 Eupelmus azureus | reverse complement strand
CAATATTGAAGCAATGTTTTAATAATAAATATTGAGTCAATATTGTGTTGATATTGTGCCAATATTGTCACAATATCGTGTTAATATTATGTCAATATTGTAACAATATTGTAGCTACAATATTGTTGCTATTGCATCAATATTGTAGCATTATTATGTTACTATTGCATCAATATTGTAGCAATATTATAGAAACGTTGTGTCAAAATTGTAACAATGGTGTGTCGATATTGTGTCAGTATAGTAGTAATATTATAGCAATATTGAAGCAATATTGTAATAATATTGTAGTAATATTCTTTCAATATTGTAACATTATTGTAGCAATATAATTTTATAACACCTTTCCCACAACTGGCATTAATAGTTTTCTTCTTTATTTAACCTTATTACTAATCCGGAAACTTTTCAATAAGTTTCAGTAATATTTCGAAAATTAATTTATATAAATTTTTAATAAAGAGATGAAAAGCACAAAATTACTCTTTTCAGAAACTCTTACACGTTATAAAACCTGTATTTTAATTCTTAAATTTACTTTAAGGATTAAAACCTATATTTTAAGCTTTTATAAAGATAAAGATCGCTGCCCCCCCCCCCCCCCTTTATAGAAATTTCCTAATTCAATTATTTCCATATATAATCCTTTACTATTGCCTGTGTACTATTTGCGTAAAAAATCATCTTTATTTCTCAAATAAATAAACTCTAAATATCTTGATAATGGAATGTGTATAACATTTTTTATACGAAAATTTATTAAAATCTTTTTGATCATCAAAGTAGTTTTAATATTCAACACACACTATTTTGAAGATAAAATTTTTGCGAATAATTTTATTAAAATACACAAATTTTTCCGATATTGAAAAGGATGTCTCGTGGTCTTAAAATCGTTTTCAGTGCTGTGGTGGTTCAATGTAAGCCCACAATGATTTTCAAAACTTAAAGCAAATGAAATATAAGGAAAGGGACATAAATAAATCAAAAGAAAAAATCTTTTTGGATGAAATTCGCATATATTTCCAACTTTTGTAATCCTCAAAATCCTGCAATGTTGCTTGCTTCTCTCACCCCATCCCAATACGCAGAATTACAATCCAACATTCGTCAATATATATATATATAATCAGGTAACACTATTGTCAGTACAATATCTCAACTTCGTCGACCTAAGGCCGAGTACTTGGCGGCACCATGTTGAACATCAGATTTGTTTCTCTCCTAATGACGGAACGATTTCCCATTCACACTTTTGGCATCCTTAGAAAGATATCTAGCGTCTAGTAGAAGTAGTTCCTCGCGGCCTCGTGAGCGTGGATGAGCTTGTCGTTGATATGGGCGGCAGCGTGGGAGGCCTTGGCGATGGCGACCTCGGCGGTGTCGAGGGGACGGCCGTCAGCGCCGATGATTCCGGCTTGGTGGGCGTAGGGGCTGGCGTAGGCGAGAGGAGCAGCGGCAGCGATGGGGGTAGCTGCGGCGTAGGTGAGGGCTGGGGCAGCTGCGGCGTAGGTGAGGGCTGGGGCGGCTGCGGCGTAGGAGAGAGCTGGGGCGGCGGGGACGATGTAGTCGGCCGAGCGGAGGGCCTCGTTGTTGAGGGTGATGCGCTCGTTGATGTGGGCAGCGGCGTGCTCGGCCTTGGCCAGGTTCACCTCGGGGGTGTCGACGACGCGGCCGTCGAGTCCGATCTGGAAAATTTGAAAGATTTGATGAGTTTATTTTTTTTATGCCAAGGTTCTAAACTAGTATGCATTACTTATTTTATAATTTGTAAGAGAGACCTTTTAAAAAGATAATGATTAAACACAATCTTTTAATTAGCTTGTATTTTGTTCATGTATTATAAGGTAAAATAAAAGTTTTTAAGTTAGTATGCAAGATTAAAGATTATAATAAATATAATATATATTTTAATCAATAATAGTTATTGATATTTCTTAATTGATATTTGGAACAGTCAAGTATACGTCATAATAAATTTAATAAAATAAAATAAATAATATGAAGTAAAATCATTGATTAAAATATTTTCAAGAATCGTCCTATTATACCTACTATATCTCATCCCATTACATCTCATTATATCTATTCTTTACTTAATATGTAATAAAATTATGAAACAAAGAATTTTCAGATACAGCCATTACGAAAAATGAAGAATTTTTAAGGTATTAGTGATCGTATGTGTGCGATCAAAGAGAGCAGTATCGCTCATTGAATTTTTCATTTTTGTTCATTTTCGGTTCTGATTTAGTTTTTTAATCCTTTAAATTGAAATATTGCGCCTATAAAGCTAATTGATATTAAAAACAAAAAACATCAAAAACTAATTATCAAAAAACAATTTCTGACAATTTATTATTCAATAAATTATCAAAAATAGCAGCAAAAACAATAGCAAAAATGTTACCGGTGCACCGGGGAGGATGGCGGCGTAGGGCGCGGCGAGGAAGCCGGGCTTGGCGAAGGCGACGGCCAAAAGGCAGGAGAAGACAACGAAGGATTTCATGGTTGCTGGTTGGCTTGGTTTTGCTGCTGCAAAGGATGCTGAGATCTGTTACTCGAAGTACTGGGTCTTCGTCTGCCGAATAGCTGGCGAGACCCGCGTTATATACCCGGACGCGCTACGCCTAAAAAATTCACGCCGAGAAAGAGACAGAGAGAGAGCGAGAGCGAGAAGCCAGAGAAGCTCGGGTGGAGCGAGGGCGGCCCTTTATTCGAAAGGCCAGTTGCCGCCGCTGCTGCAGTGGTATGCCGGCAAAACGGAGGAGGAGGCGAGCGTATCCGCCTCGACGCCAACATGAATCCTCTAGTCACGTGCGCGCTCTCCGTAAGCGCCTTGGGCAAGGTGAGCCGTCGATCTCGTCGCATAATAGCCAAGTGAGAGCGGGCGTAGGAAAAACGTACGGTTACCGATACGGTTTTGCGTTAGCTCTTTTTTTCGGGACACGTGATATTATCGGCGATGCGTATACGCAAGCAAAGATATTTCCCGGTTTGAGCTGACCTTGGCGGGCGGCGCTTTGCGTGGATGACTTAATTGATTATTATTAAGCGCGGTGCTCTCGATTTCGCGAGTATGGAAGATGTAAGTGTTGCTTGGAGATTCATCGAGTTTCGATATATAGAGTTTCTGGCTATTGTTTTTTTTTCGTCTAAGGACTTATTAGATTATTTTAGGATCTATATTGAGGGAAGTCGAAATAATAATCATTTGCAATTTTTTAAATAATGAAAGCCGGTTTTCATTCACAAGTCAAGTATTTTTCGCATTCCTCTTGAATGCGCCACCTGCACCACGAAACACATTTTCCTCTACCTGTCTTGTAATTTAAGTTTTGCAAGATATAAATAAATGTTTTTATTTATAATAATTTATTAATTAGCTTTTTTAAATACTCGAAAAGTATTTGTTATTGCACCTACTTCAAGTAAAAAATTCAATAATTTAAATTATTATAACTAAGAAATTTTCATTGAAATTCTATAATATTATATTATTTAATATAACTTTATAAAATGAATATAATAATGACAGTAAAACAAACGATAAAATATAAATTGTATGTAGAAAAATAAAATTTTCTTCTGAAAAATGCCTTGAAACATTTATGTATCATTTTGATGTATTAATCAATACTAATAAATAATTTCTTTCATATGAAATATTTTATGATTTTTTTTACTGTATGGTAAAATTATAATTTCATTAAAAATCATAGTTAGAATATAAGTACTCATATTTTTAATGTAACAGATTATTGCACTGTTATTAGATCATCAAGGTAGAGCATTTGTTACAAAGAATACAGCTATGTTATACATAGCGATAGCGTTAAATGATACCTTTTAAAAGTAATTTAAGTCTTACAGATCTAAATCTATGGATTGGTATAACTTGTTAGTAACAGCAATGCAAAAGTACTCTATTCTTGCGAAATGAAATAAGCCGTTATATTGACGGACTCACTTTATAATGATGTTTTTCAAAATTTCCAAGCAAAAGTATATCATAAAATTTCTAATTTTATTAGTTTAGTTTTGTAAATTATCTGAACATTGGTAAAAATTTGAACAAATATGTCCGATACGGTTTTATTTTATGTACGAAAAATGGCATATTTCACCAGCGTGGGCTATCCAATAGCTTATGTCCGTGTCTCACATCAACGGCAGCGTGCATTAGGAAAAATAAAATACGCTTGTGTGTGAGAAAATAACGCATGAGTGAAATCGGCTATTTTCCCTAAACAAAATACAACCGTAATCAGACATAGTACAAACACATAGCCATTACAACACTCTTATTTTGCGTACAGAAAATGGCCAATTTCACGCTGGTGAAATCCAGAATTTTTTGGACATAAAACACAATTATATTTACATAAACACGTGTAATGAAAAATTCTATGCTCAACTCGTTTGGTGTAGTTGCTAATATCATATTTGGGCCCATGCCGCAAATCGCGTCCGTCTGCGTTATTGGCAACTATATAGCTCACTAGTTAAACAATTTGATATTCAATTTATCAAGTTAAATTCAAAATTATTTGAGTCTCTCGTCATGAAAGTAGTTTTAAACACTAAATTATGTGTTAAAAAATTTCCAAAAATATTTATCTTCCCTATGTATTACGATTGTTATTATTTTATACCTAAACTGCTTATTTGTTTATATTTTAATAAATTAATAGGACAATCGTGAATATATAGGTTGCGTTTTAATTTCAAAATTAAATATTATGTGAGTTAAATAAGATTTGTTGTAATTAAAATTAAAGACAACTGTTAAAAAGTATGTATTCCTTAGAAAAGCATGTTGTTTTTTTGCAGTATTTCAAGATTAGTCTAGTTTACTTAGATTTATTGTTGCTTATTTTTGAAATAAGTATGAGTATTCCAAAAAGAATATGTAAGTTAAATTTTGGCAACTCAATTTCCATAAAAACATACACATTGTATCATTGTACTGAACAATCTTTTATTTTATTACATGAATTATATTGATATTTCTCATGCGTTTGTTACTTAACAATTGTTGAAAACCCATTCATATGCGTAAAATTAAAAATCGTTTTTCCTCAAGAATCACGTAACAATGAACAACATACTTGACCCATATACCCATCGAATAATTCGGCGTAGTCGCAACTCATTCCCTAATCGATCACAGCCTCGATCACTCGAGTGATGAAAAACCTAAAATAAACAATCACAACAGATCTCACGAATTCTATTAAGACCGGCTCGATCCACTTTTACATCATCAGCTGCAGTTTCATCATAAATCATGATGTATAGCCCGACCTTGCCAGACAGTTTTTCTATTTTCACAGTGTACGCTTATCATAATCATATATGCGTTCCCTCCAAAGATGAATGACTCGATAGAAAGGTAGAAGTCGCACACCTCGCCCGCCTCCGCGCTGGCGTCAGAAATAAAAAATGCGGCCCGTATCTCAAAACGAGCGGATATTTTCCTAACGACATGTCCCTCTGAAAAAATCTCAATCTCCCGATCTATTATATGTCTACGAGAATGGCGAGATTTCGAATTTTCGGTGCGCTTTGCGTCAGACTAGCTAGCGTCCTACAATGTTGCGGTGGTTAAGTAAATCGATACCCTCTTCCAGCGGCTATTTCGTAATCGCAAAGTGGCTTGACAAAGAGCGAGCGTAACGCCGATACATCGCATAATCCAGCGTGTGGATTACCCCGCGGGGAGAATGAAAATCTAGCGCGTCAATGTCAAGTGTCGGATTTTACTCTAAGACCGGCCCCGCGACTGACCCGTTTCCTGATGACGGCGGCAACGGTGGCGAGATCTTTGCTCGCTATTTTTTCCAGGCAGGGTGGTTAGATGGCTGTATTTAAATGGAGCGACGAGGTGGCTGGGGCACGTAGAGTCGAAGCGGCTGGTGCATTGTCTCTTGCATACGGCTGAGCAACTGCTTTGAGCGCATCGAAGATGAAGTGTTTTGTGAGTACTGATTTCAGAAGTTACTGTGTTAGAAGTTAGGATAGGGTTGGATTTTTTTTGCAAAAGTTGAGCGTTTGTAATGTTCCTTGTAGGTAGTTATTACAGTTGTTTAAAGTTTTTAACGTAAAATGGAGAAGAATACAAGTAAAAATTATTTTTAATTTGTAATTTGAATCATTTTCAAAATTAGTAGTTACTTGTAATTATGAGATTCAAATATAAAACACAGATAGTAGAAAGGAGATTAAATTTAGCTTTAGTTAGTTTTTTTAGTCAAGGTTATGTTTTAACGTATGTAGGAATTTTTATTCTTGCATCTGTTTTTTAATATCGCAACAAGCAACCGCGCCTTTTTATTTTAGTATTTATTTAAATCTGTATCGTAGATTGTATCGCTGAAAAATACCTTTACACATAGTATTAAAAGAATATTTTAATGAAGAACAAGTTAATAGAAATACAATAAGTTTTCTGTCATAAATCAATAATTCATAAATTATTAGTGTATAATTAAGCTTTATTATTTGTTAATTAAAATTTTATGTTAAATAATGTGTAAATTGTTGGCATAGAAAATTCATCAAACATTTTCATTCTTTTATTTCTGTTCGAGTATTAAATTATAATTTTATTAATTTTTGTATTCAAATACATAACTTTTTTATTTAAAACTTGATAAATAGTAATATTATGGGCTTAATTTCAGACCATAATTATACATAATCATATTTGTTCAAAATTTTTATCATAAAACAAAATCCATATCAAAATATAAAAAAATATTTTCAAATTCCAGATGATTCTGTCCTCCCTTGTGGCTTTGGCGACGGCTCGTCCAAGCGTCCTGCAGCCCTCCCAGCTACTAAATCTCCAAGCTCATGCGTCTGCCAGCGCCTCGTCGTCGTCGCCCCAGGAGCTGTCCCTCCTGCGACTAGCTCCGATCGGCCCGGACGGCCGAGTCCTTGATACGCTCGAGGTACGTGCGCTCATTAATTATTCATCGCTTGCATTGTTCGTCATTAGAAGTGTCACTTTTTATTTTGGTATCGAGGAAGTTGATCGAAAGGAGATTAATTTGATAAATTGAATTCTCGCTTCGTTTCGAAAAGAGAGAAGAGGGAAGCATGTTTTATATAACTAGGAAATGTTGGGTCCTTCCTGGTTTTGTTAGTGTATTGTACATATTAGTGATGCTGGATCAGGTGTATAACTGTTTCAGGGATTAATAGAACGACTGCCATTGCTTAGATTGCATTGAGAAGTTCATAATCAGAAAAAAGTGACCCTGTAAGTGATTGAATAGTTGAGAAAAGTGATATGATATTTTGAATGCTTAAGTAGATACATCCGGTTGTGGTAAGACATGTCGCTGTTACTACTGAATAATTTTATGTAGAATCGAAAAATTCTAATTAAAATTTAACAGCTGTTAATGATTTGTTATTTATAATCAATAAATTAATATTTATACTACAGCAAAACCGTAATTTAAAGTAAAAAAATTTTATACCACTCTAACCTCGCTTCGCTCGGGCGAAAAGCGTCTCACGAGGCAAATAACCACCTTCCACACCCGTATCGAAATGTACTATATTTATTAAGTTGAATAACTTTCATGTTATTCGTAACTCATAGAAAGGAGTATATTTATCATTTATGTATATCTACATTTAAAAAAATATTGTTTAAGTAATCTCGTCAAATTTTACATTCTAAGGTAGAACAATCAAGATCCGAGTCAATATAATGAACTCACAATTGCTTATTATATTAATATTAACATACCGCTTAATTTTTTTATTTCTAAATTTAACATACATTTTTTATAATGAAAAAGTTATTGAATATGTCTCCTCAGTAGTTATCACAAAAAAAGTCCCACCAACTAAATCTTTACTTTTCTTAAATCATAAAAAGTACAACAAAGCTATCCACCAATCCACTGAAACATCCTAAAATCGTTTGCAGGTCAGCTTAGCCAGAGCCGAGCACGAGGCGGCGCGCCAGCGCGTCCAGGCCCAGCTAGCTCACAACGGCCTGGACCTGCAGCATCCGCTGCTCTCGGCCTCGTCGAGCGCCAGCGCCTCTTCCTCATCCCTCGCTTCGGCCTCGCCTCTCACAGTCGGCGGTCGGCTCCTCGATGCCCTTGAGGTCAGAAACTCTGCCTCGGCCGCCGCCTCAGCAGCTCAGCATAACGACCAGCTGAGACTTGCCGGCCAAGTCGCTCAGGCGGTAAGTTCAATTTGAGAGGACGCGAAAGTGATGGTGGGAGAGGTGGGATTAACGTATCTGTGTTACCGACGATTTGGTATATTTTATTGCTTTGCTAATAAAAATTTATTAAGTATGAAAATTATACAAGAATTCCTATATTTTCATTAGGATATTTTAGTTAAATTTTATTAAATTTTGAAAAATCGCCATGAAAGTTACATATTTATAATTTTAAGTTTGTTGCAGACGATAAAAAATAGTGTTTTGTAAAGATATGTGACAGAAAAATTACTAAAGGTCCTTTGCCTTTAGTGAAGTAATTACTGAAGTGTAATTGCTTCGTCAAAAATGTTTACTTTCGGGATAGATAAAATCGTATGCGATGTTAAAAATATTCCCTGCATTACCGTCTATCCAGTATTGTTATAATTTTATTTTTCATCGCTTATGGTCAAAAAATACCATTAAACGTTATGATTTTGCATTGATGAATTGGCAAATTTAATTATCATGTGGGATATTTTCTATAAAATTAAAAAATGCATATAAAAGCAAAATCGTAAGGTTATAAGCTAAAGCACTGAGTAATAAAAAATATTCCACGTAAAAACATTGTGTTATAAAAAAGTAACGCAACGCTTATGCAGTACCCTCATAGTATATATAAGCTCTATGGACTATTTTAGTCTTGGCAAAACCATACATTCTACGGTACTTTGTTCTCGCACATGTGATAAAAAATAATACGTAAAGCTACTGCAGCAAGTTGCCAATTCTGCGTTCGAGCTCAAACCCGTCCGCATGGATAATTGACAATTTATGGTACTCGTTGCACAATCTACTACCTATAAAAACTAATTTTAGGTATAAAAAATCAAAAAAAAAAAAACAATTTTCAGATTTAATTTAATTTAATTTTAAAATTCTGTTGACTCGTTTTGGATTCTTTTGGATTCCCACGTGGAAATTAATCGTACGAGTTTTTCAAAATTCTTTTTATAACTAAAATTATTAAATAAATTATAGGAATGCCGTTATACCGGTAACCTATAAAATCTAGTAAATGCTTTTATCATATCGTATCTTTAAAAATTATTTTTTTTTTATCAAACTTTCATCAAATACAAAAATCTCCCGACATTCATTAAACTGAAACTTCACTTCTCAGGTCCACAGTCAAGCTCGTCAGCAGAACGACGTATCCAACAGTGCAGGCTCCCTGCTCTCTGCAACCCGGCTTGCCCAATCGCTGGCTAGTCTCAGTCCTACAGGGGCCGCCTCCACCAGTTCCAGTGTTCAGCTTCTCGAGTCGCCTGAGCTCAGTGCCGCTAGAGCTCAGCAGCTGGCAGTGGCCAACCTCCGCCAACAAAATGTTCTTCTGACCCACGAGTCTCGTCCACTTGTCCAATCCAATGGTTTGCCTTTGCTTCTTGGCTCTGATGGACAGCTCGTAGCTGCTCCCCTGCTTGTTTTGTAAGAAGAGGGTGGCGATCGTTTGGAGTGGAAAGGATGTAGCTGGCAGTTATCATTTTTCTTATAGTGAGATAGTAGAGACTGAAAAGTGATGAAAATTAAGGTATTGTGCATCTTCACGTATTATGAAGAATATGGGAACCGATTCTTTTTTAGATTGTTTTCTTAACAGAGAATAATAATGTGACTCGACAAATTATCGAAAAATTAAAAAATGATATTCATATAATAGGTCACCTTATCCTAAGGATCCCATATTCCCTATAATAAGGAAGATTTTACATCACCTTAAGGAGAATATAAATATTGATTGAACGATAGTTTATAAATTAAGGGTGACTAGCGTTGATAATACCTCTTTTATATTACTTTTCAATGTTATTGCAAAATTTAATTAAAATTTGAATAATTGATTACTTTTCAGTTCTCTATCTACAGTAGAAATATAATTTTTCTGATTGAATTAGTAAAAAATATATTCGATAAATGTTGCGTCAATTATATGCAAAGAAAATTAATTAAATTTTGTTAATTTTAAAAATATTTTATATTTAATAATCAATAATAGTGCGACACGGAAATGTGTGATTAAATTGTTTAGGAATATGCAAATATCGTTTCAAATGTAATTATTTATCTTAATGCGTGAATACAAATTGTGATTACTACCAAAAATTTATAAATTTAGTTAGAAAAATTATTGTCTGAAAAATGTCTGAAAAATAAAAGTAAAATTCAGAATGATTGACATACTGTCGTTAAACTTTATTTACACTATTCTTATACTTTTATATTTTTATGTATTACGAATCGAATTTTGAAAAAAATGTTCACAATTATATTTTTAAAACTTGTTTAAGAACCTATGAAAACAGTAATAAAAAATCGAAAATTTAAAAAAAAGATTTAAGTTTAAAAAAATTATTTTTTATTTCTACTTAAATGATTAACTTCAAATCATATAAGATGCGAAATGATTAGATTATAGCCTGAAATTTCTTTATTATTTTAAATAGGTTTTAGCAGTTTATTTTATTCTTATTCGAATTACATATTTTTAACACAATATTGTTTTTTTAAGATACTTAGTTCGTACATACATCATACTAATATATTCATTCATAAAAATGGACAGATTATACTTGACATATTAATAATATTAAATAATTTTGTTAATCGTAAAACATTTTAGGTTTTTACCCTTAAGTATATATTTAGAAATACTCTTGATAAATCAATTTACAATTTTGATTTTAAGATATACTCAGCAAAGATTCTCTTATTTTAAGGTTATCAGATTAGAGTTTATCTGTATATTTACAAAGCCAGTGAACTTTAGCTGATTATATCTCAAAATGTAAATGATGAGTCGAATTGGATTGTGCAAGAGTATTCTTAAAGATATGAATTAATTTTACCCAAATATAGAAATTCATATATTTTCCATTTAGCTATGCAATTGCTTGCCTTATTTTTTCTATTTCGTTGTGAAGCATAATCATGAAAATAATGATAAAAATAATAAAAAATGATAAAAATAATATAAAAATTTGAAAATACAACTGTTTCAAAAGTTTCAAGGCCAAATTACTTAATCTAAATCTATCAAATAAAATTATTAACCAAAAATTAGTGAGAAAAAATAAATCATTTTATGAAATTTCTTTGTATTAACATAAGCATTTAATTTATAAAAAAATTGGTCCATATAATTATTTATAAATATTTAATAATTCTTATCTATTTTCAAAACAATGTGCATTTTATAGTTCCCTATGTAAAGTTCAGTAATACTCCTTGATTGGGAAAGAAAACAAGTGATCAAATTTATGAAAAATGCATATACACACGTATGAACCTCGAGATCAGGGTCGGCGTGTCAGAGACCTCCTCAGCAGGAACTTTCATTGCGGTCCGTCAAGGCCGACAGCGGTCGACTTGGTGTTCCATAATGGAAATTAAATGCGACAGTTCCGATATTGCCTTAGCCATCTCAAACGTAAAAAAGATATTTGATGAATTAGGTTTTAATTCATCAATAATTTTAAGGTATTGCTGTTCATATATAATGCAAATACATAACAAATAATTGTGGAATAAATTTATTATACATCATTATACTAATATATGATGTAATATATGAATACCATAAAAATTATAATAAAATAATACATTTTAATTTCTAAATTAATAATATTGTTCAAAATAAGAAAAATTTCTTTTTCAAACACAAATTGAATCAATAAATATAAATCTTCCAAAACAAAATTTATTTTGTATCACATGAAAATAAACATGACAAAATATTTACGATGCTCAAATAGTCGAAAAACTGGTTTTTTGTTGTGTGGTAAATGTCATCATACAAGTTAATTATTTTTTATAATGTTCAAACATTTTTTTTTTCATAAAAAAGTTTTTAAATAATTTAATGAATACATTAAATACAGTTAAGTGTATTTTTACATTCACAATCATTTTATGAAATTTCTTTTTTACTTAATTCATTTATTCATTTTACATTTTATCGAACAGCGTAAAAATTTCTTACTTAAATTTTTTTATTAACTTATACTGTTTGTAACATCTTTTACTCGACATAATATTAATAAAAATAAATTTACAGAAAAATTTTAAGTATCATTATATAATAATAAAAACAATATAGAAGTAGTTTTAATTTAAATTTTTTTTATGTATGAATGTACATTGAAATTCTTTTTATATCTAAAAATTTGGTAAGGGATATGCTTCAATGATCTTCACACATATGAATTTACTACATGATTTCATTTTTTCATTATATGATTTTTTTAAATAGCATTTTTTAAATACTTTTAAGTAAGGAACCAAGTACATATAAAAATGAACTTTAAAAGTAAAACATGCCCTAACACGAATCGGACCTTAAGTAGATTAAGCGAACGATTAAATAACACTGCTCCAAAAGTGTTGGTCCCAACACTTAGCAAAAAGAAAAGAACTTGCCGTACCTACTTCACTTTACCGTGTACTTTTAAAGTATCACAGAATATATTGGATACATTAAATACTAAATAAACGCTGAATATTACACAACCTCAAGTAGAAAAGTCTTTCAGTATAAATACTTGACATCTACATAAGAGAATATATAATATGATATGGAAGAACGATTGACCAGAGAATTAAGGTTTTCCTTCAACAAGCTTAAATCGGGACTCTGTACACAATCGGCATTAACGGAACACCCACTGAACAATCGGAGACTAATCAATTTCAAGTATCCATCGACACTTACGACCAATAAGAAATCTTCGATAACAAGAGGAGGTCATGGATCTAGTTGAAACTTTTGTAAGACCTTCTTTGATCAAAATATAAAGATACGTATCTCATGGTTCCATTGTATAAGTGATAAATGTTAATAATTCAGTTTACGTAAGTCTCATATATTAGTTTAAAAATAATGATAGTAATAGTAATAATAAAATAAAATAAAACCAGAGAAAAAAAGCTTTAATTATTTTCAGAATTTGAAAAATATTAATTTGATCCGAAGTTATCGTAGTTTGAATTTAAGTGACCGAATTAAATTATAATTTGATAAATTGTAAGTATGAAAGTGCCTGAATTTAGATGATATTTCTTGGTCCAAAATTAAATTACCATTAATATTATCCCTTGACCATGCGAAATGAACTGGATTTTAATGTCCACAAAATGTCGCTATCTTAAATGGCAACATAGGATAGGATTAAGAAAAAACCTTCAAATATGATTGTTTATTTTTTCTTGGAAAGTGAATGTTTTATAAAAATATTCTGGTAAACAGTTGTTTTGTAGAAATTGTGCATTCAAAGTAAACAAAAAGTTAAACATATAAAACTGCGTAATAATAAAACTGCTTTTTTAAATTAACTTATGTTTAAAAAACAGGTTTAACTACTTTCAATTAAACATTTGCGCATTGATGTTTGCTGAATAGACTTGTTAAATAAACAGATTTACACTTAAATGTATATACATTTAATTTTAAAGAAAAAAAATGTAAAAATTAGTTCTTTATCAACATACAAAAAATCCAACCATCACACATAAATACAAAAACAATTAAAAACTTCAACTAAATTACAACCACGGGCCTATTGACTTTTCCTCTGAGCAGTGCGAAAAGCCGCAGCAGGTGATTTTGCGCTGCAGAAGCGCCTTTTTGTCAGCACCTCAGCGCAGTGCGCACACATTCCACACTGTGTGTTTATATTTAGTATCGCCCATAGAAAGTCCCCTTTTTCACGCGAGGCCGCTTTAAAGCCGAGTCCCTCCGCAAAAGAAAAAGGAGGCGCAAAAATCGCCGGCGCACTCTCGGGGCTTCTTGTGCTCGCTCGCGGAAGCTCGTAGACTATCGGCTCTCTGCAGGTGCGGCGCGTATGGGTCACTCGAGTGTGAAAATCGAAATTAAGGCGCCTGCTATAACGCACGTTTCTTGCCGTCTCGCGTTTACCAATCTCCGCCGCAGCGGGACTGGCTCTGTTTGCCAGTGCTGCAGCCCCGAGAGCCGCATAACGGTTAGCCGAGCGATGTTATAATAGCCTGGGCTCTTGAGTTATCATCGGTTGTTATATCAGAGGCTCCGCGTCTGCGGTTTTCATTAGCTTGACGCAAAAACGGGGGCCCGTAATTGCGGCTGATGTTTATTGGGGGGATTGATTGCCTTTATCAAAACATTTGCATTGTTGTGGGGTGGGTGTTTATGGCTTTGAGGATTTTCCGGGTTGAGTGGTTTTTTGAATTATGTTCTCCAATTCCGTTCAGGATATGTGATTTTAGCTCATAGGATGGAGATAATGAATTGAAAACTATAAAAATGTTGATACTTTGGAGGAAATTAATTTTCTAATCAGATTCCAAACCTGTTTTTATACTGTAATGAAACTGTTTCCATTATAAATATTTTTAATGAACCACTACCTTTAATAATTAATGAAGTACTTATTTCAATTATAATTAAAAATTTCAAACTTTCATACTTCATTAATTTTATTAGTTTAATAGTTTTTAATGAAATTATTTATTTGCTCAGTTCAGTTTTGTAAGTCACTTGTCTTTGGCTAAAATTAAGATTTGTATTTATAATTATAACTTTCATTGTAAATACAATGCTTCATTAAAATAAAAATACAGGTTCGATAAAATTAAAAAACCTTTTTCATATTTTGCATTATACATACAATTGTTACACAACTTTATCTTGATTTTGTGCATTAATATTTCGAAAAATTTATTCTTTTTTGATGCCCACCAAAAAAAGTATGAAACCAAAAGTGAGTATCCATAAGACTATTTTTAGCACAATTTATTGCCAACTACCTGTAGAAACCAATTGTACAGCCACTTATCTCCCATCAATCTCTAAAATACGTATCAAACGATCGGCACTTTCATATCCCACAGTCCTCCAACAATAGCGTCGGAATCATCGCGTCGACAAAGAATCCGTCAAACAATGTCGAAACTCCCAAGTCCCGCCCAACGTTCTCTCGGTGCGACAAACGGAGGGCACGGAATTTTTCTTACAAACCTTCTGCGGTCGAGCTATTGCCATCGCTCGTTACGCCGACTGATTTCAGATGAGAGAAGGAACGCTATTTGACTGTCTCGATGGCTATCGATCTCCTCGGCCTTCTCTTTCTCATGGGCGCGATTTGGTAATTCCTCGGCTTTTTTTGCCTCAACTAGTGTTTTGGATTATGCGCATCGACGTGACTTATCCTGTTAGCGCGCGCAGCTTGCAGACTCGCTGATAAAGCTAAGTGCGAGGGCGGGCCTCTTTTCTACAGATTTTTTATCAGCGAGGGTGTGTGTGTGTGTGACGCATAATGTTTGCAGCTGCAATAGTTTTCATACACTGTTTCAGAATGCATGCTATGCGAGATCGATTAAACGATTGCACGGCAATACACGTTTGTTCTGCTAATTTTATTTTTAATCGTTATGTCGCTCTGACTTGCTCGCTGCATTCGTGACAAACGCGACCTACTTGTATAATTAGGATACACTTTTGCGTTTTTTTTTAAGGTGGTGAAGAAAGGAAATTGAGAGAAATTCTTGTAAACTTTAGGATAAAAAGATATTTAATCGACATATACTTTGATTTATTTAGCGGTATATTTATTGAGATATTTTATCAAGATCCGATGATTTATGTTTATATTTACGGCGTGAATTGAGCTCGGAGTATTTTTAAGTTATACGTGCATTAAAGAAAAATTAAATACCGCATTATTGTAGTTTTACCCTGAAATTAATTTATTCACCAAACAAATTCAAGGCAAAACCAATTGTCTTTAAGGTTGTCGATGAAGATTATTACAAGAAGACAAGAATTTCAATCTTCGATCACTATTAATATCCAATCTTCCATCAGAACTCTAATGGTTCAATTATAAAACAATAGAGTCGTGCTATTTGTTACCTTCGTAGGTTTATTTGCAAAAGTTTTGATTGAATTCAACATAAACGTTTATTTCCTATAAATAAATAGATATGATTTTTTTTGATTACATTGCATTTACAATTTGCCACAATTACAAAATTATGTATTCCAATACTGTTAGACGAAAATTCAAATGCAATAAATTAATTTCGAAATAATTGAGCCATACCAAATTTGACCGATATACACTGTCAAACGTCATGTATAATCAAAATATCATTAAAACGAACAGGCGCATTTTCTCGCATAATTGCTCGTAAAAAAAATGATCTAACAGAATTTCTAACGCATCGAAAGGAATTCGGTGCATTCATTAATAATAACGAGGCCTACCCGAAACTCCGCAATAATATGTGCATACATTATGTAAAAAGGCAGGCTGCGCGCGCGGCGCACGTAAAATCGGATCAAACAGAAAAGAAAGAATATCGTTAGGATTGGTAAATCGCGCGGCGGGCTGCTCACTCGGAAACATTTCCTCACGAAACACACGAGCACACGGATGCCTGACGTAATGCCTCGAGGCTTTTTATGACATCGGCGGGCGCGCGCCCGCGAGAAATGGATGAAAAAAAAAAATTGAAAGAACAACCGACTGACTTTCTATGGGCCAGTGCACGCTTGTATATACGCGATCGACACAAAACCGCGATTGCCGAACAGCGCGACCGGCCGGCGATCTCCTACGTACGATACCGATTTACGCGAATTTCTTTGTTTAATGAAAGAAAGGGGGGCTTTTTCGGTTGCTGGTGGGTTGGGATTTGAAGCTGTCGGCGCTGCATTGTTTAGGCTGGTTTCGTTTTTGAGGAGGGTAGAGGAATGGTCGCTTAATTAGGTCGCTACGAAGCGTAATTTATAGTACTAACAATAGAAGAGGTTGTGAAGAGAAATTTTTATTGATATATATTTAAGACGAAAGTGTTGGGGTCAAGATAACTTCTGTATAAGATGTAAATTTTTTTGCAAAATCCTGATATAGTACTGAGAAATGTGGCGTTGATCAGGATTGTTTAATTGTCTGTTTTAGTTTTGTGATAAAAACATCTAAAAATAAAAAAGACTAAGATATTGGTTAAATTGTGGATTAAATTTTTATTTTTGGATATTTGCATTTTTAATTATCAAGTATTGAAGGACAAGGTATTGACTTTTTAAGCAACAATTAAATAAGTGATCAAGTATTCATTAAGATATCAGTTATTTAATTAACATTGAAGAAATATAAAAGGAAATAATACCATGAAATTTTTCGACCATGCATACATTTACATATTTCAAGTAAGCTCGTAATTTTCTATATTCTAAATTTGAAAAAAGCTTCAAGGTGTAGAAATTTTAAATTGCGCTTCTCAGAAACCATTGTAAAATCTCCGCCCTACCGGTGAAAAAGCATTGTGTTAAAGCAGTTTTCAATATTCTATATTCTTTATGGGTTTCCGCTAATAACATATGCTATGGGTAAGGTGTAAAGTCAAAGTGTAGCCTTCAGCAGCAAAATTACTGTTCTGCGAATAGCACATGCATTTCGAAATCTGTTAAGGCGCCTTTTTGCAAGCTCTTGAGGAATAATAAGATTTAATGCTTTACGACACTGCTCTTATGTTTTTGTTAAACAAAATGTTTTGATGAAAGGAAATCAATCATTAGTGTTTTAGAAATTTCTTTAATCTTTATTCAGCACCCTTATCCCCCTATTTGACTGGGAGGATAGCAGTATTGACAAATACATAAATATAGATATCCTACAATTACAAATAGTATATTTTGCATATAAGCTCTTATAAAGTTTTGCAGTCGATCATTTAAACTACTTTTTTTACTACTCTTTCACTGTAATTCTTTTAAATTTTAAATTATTCCTACGTATACTGTTTACTGTCGTCCCTACAAATAATTCACAAAACAAAATTTTTCTCTCGTCAATTTATCCCAATTTACAACATCCCTATTTCAGCCTACCCATACCTCCCAACACGCTAATCGCAGAACAGTGCAAAGCACTCTTGGCGGTTCCCAAGCGCTCGTCAAAAAAGGTATACGAAAGTATAGAAAAAGAGAGTAAGAAAGAGAGGGGGGAGAGGGCAAGAACTATGAATCAATCCTCACCCTCTACTCAAGTGCAATGCACGCTCCTTATACGGCGCTGTACAATGGCGAAGCGCATTTTTCAGCTCTCCACCCCCACCCACGCGCCGGCGCTGCTGCTTTCGCACTGTCAGGATCCATTTGTTAGCGAGATTGGCCGCCGGATCGTTTCCGAGCGATGCAGTGCCTCCGCGACTCGTATTTCACATTTGAAAGACAAAGGATCGGGCGCGGTTGCCGCTGCTCTCGTTCTCTCGACGATGCGAACACACTCACGCACACCCAAATGCAGACACACACACTCGTGCGAATTCACTTATACGCAAAATCATGCACGCACGCGTATGTATATGCAGTCTAACGGATAGTGGTCTTATCTTTTGAGCGCTACGATAAGGCGCGCGACTGCTCTTACGTAACTGGAGTAGGATAGTCGCTGTGTGCGTATATTGTACGGGTGATCGCGAATTCTCAGACGACGCGAAATATGGCTTTCGAGCACCCCCAGGCGGTGCAGCAAGGTTGTTTGATTGTCCGTGCGCTTGCGTCTATGTGTATGTGTGTGTTTGTGCGTTATGCATGTGGGTGTGTAAGCTTGGATACGCATAAATGCTATGATTATTGTAACAGGTAGTTTAATTAATTTGTGAGAGGCTTAATGTGTTTGTTGGATTCTGGAAAAGGATTCTGAATGTACCGACGTATTATGCGTACAAATTGCTGTATGGAGCTAAAATTAAACCTGTGTTTTTTAAGGTATAACTACTTATACTTAATTTTGGTTAAATTTGCAAGGTAGGTGCAAACGTATGCCTTTTATGTATGTCAAAAAAGTTGTATGCTTAATTAATAAAAAAGTATTTACGATTTTTATTTGTCGTCTTCGTGATCCATACGATATAAAAAATTTAAATACAGCTTAAGTTGGTTTTCTAGTTTATCAATTGATTTTAAATCATTTGGCATGTTGTAATCTTTTGCAGCGTAGTTAGTACGAAAATAATCCATACTCGTTTTAGCCCAGTTAGGCTCCATGTTCTGATCAATCATCCATTGCTCTACTCTGTCAAACATTGCCAGCCACATTTCCTTTGAAATTAATATTTCTCTATCTTTGTCTGAAGACATTTGTTTTTTAGATGTAATAGATACTGCACTCGTTGAAGAAAAGATTGAAGCTACAATAAAAAGACTGCAAAAATAGTATAACATTAATAAATTAAATAAACAATACAAAATTTTATATTGTAAACAATAATAGCAAAATGTAAATCAACGTTTTATTTTCAATAATATCTACTTATCATTAAAAAACATGTTTCTTTTTGTTTTAATTAATAATTTTTATTGATTTAAGTCAATTTTATCACTTGTAATTAGTTTATTTAAATCCATTCCAAAAGTTCACGTTTTTGATCAAAATTTTTAAATAAAACTTTTAAATTTGGGCAACTACGTCCTGGATTTGCTTAAATCGCAATATAATTTTTTATTCAGAAAACTGTATAATCTGCATAGTCGGTAATAATGATGGATAGTTTCTCATAATTAAAACTTCTATACTGTTTTTAAATCTATAAAGCAGAACTAAATAATAATTTTTAATAAAAAGTATATTTGATAAAACTAAATAAACTTACAGCCTTAAACTCTTTAGCATAGTTATGGGTTTCCAATTTTTGTGTTGAAATAATGAAAAACCAAAAGATCGATACACTTATTCTACCAATAAGTCACTGTGCTAATACGACAATGACTGTTAATACTCAACAATTTTTTAATATGACACATATATTAATTCAAAAAACATCATAATATCTACATATTAGTCATTTCTTTTACTTTCTAGTTAATTTTTACTTAAGAAAAAAGTAATTCATATTCTTTCAAAATGTTTTGTTAATAAATTCATATTTATACTAAAAATATTAAAACTAATTATTGGAAAATAATATTTTATATTTTGCTTATTTAAAAATTTCCATTAAAGTTTTACAGTTTAGTGGTTTGATCTAACGATCTGGTCAATAGTTGCTATAATTTCGCTAAAACAATTAGTAGAATTTTAAGAAAGATCCGTCCTAAACAACTAACCTTCATTAGTAGCTTTCATTTACTTCGAATAAACTTCTTTCAATCCTCACAAGAAGGACTGTGGACATATCAGTAAATTATGACTATGGCTTAGCTGCGTTTACTACATCATCAAGGTAAGATAGTAAGATATAATTCGTTGCGTTATCGTAATACGGCATATTATCGTAATTGTTAGTTTTTGCCCAATGAGCATTCATCATGGCTAGATAACAACTAAATAAGCAAGATTATCCAATTTTGAAAATGATAATGGTGCTAAAGAATGGAACCATATTTTTAGTACGCTACTTTAGCACTTTGATGGTGAACTACCGTGCAGTAGCTAACTTGCGATGAAGGATAACTTACTCTCAACTGAATGTTATCAAGCAATCCAGTATATTTCTTTTGTGTTTGCTGTAGTTTAAGATGTAGATAAATAAAATAGGCGAAGTTTAACTTCGTAATAGTCTACGGCTGTAAAATAAGGAGGCGCATAAGTCCAAATTAAGAAAGAGTGCCAAGTATTATTCAAAAATGCTGATCATATAGTACTATTGTAATTTAGTTTTAATAATTTATTCTCCAGTCAATCCAGGGCAATATAATCTTGGTAGGGTAAAATTGAAAAATGACTATGTTAATTAGGATGTTTATGCATTAAATGGGTGGATTTTATTACTTCACGTCTATCATAAATCAATGCTTAATTTTCTTCGAGTAGTGATCGATTTTTCCTTTTGAAGCTTTTAGTTCAAGATCAAAATTGTGTCGGAGAGATAGACAAGACTATTGTTAAGATCTATTGATTATTTTCCGTGCAATAAAAGAATGCTTTTTCCTTTGTAAATGCAAGTTCACGTAACAATTAGCCCTATATAATCAGTATTTAATCGGAAAATAATTAATATTTTTATCGATTGGTTACGGTGTCGAATGTATCATAAATAGAAATATTCACTCATTGAACGTATCATGAAACTATTGAATCATGTGAAAAATACATTATTACTTCATTTATCTATGATATTTCTCAAACTATTTACTTTAAAATTTTATATTACGTAGTTTATTTTAAAGAAAAAAAGTATGGTTTATTTATTTCATATAAACAAAGTTAACCAAATAAAAATGATTTATCAAAGTATTGCAAAGGAAAGGTGTTGATAAAATTTATCTTCTGTGTAAGCACGTGCGCATACGTGCATATACATATTTTTGAAAGGAAAATATATTTCAATTCAGTGACCTTTAAATACTTTGTAGGCGGCTCGAAACTCGACTCCACAGTGTTATAATAAAACTTACAAAAACGTTATATAAAACGTTTCAACAAATTAAATTTCGTTAAATAATCCAATCATGCAGCGTAACGGCTCACAAATATTCTATGCAGATGCTATCAATGACGATAAATCAAACGTAAAAATAAAATTATCAATGACATCGTTATGAGTATATTTTCCGTCTGGATTCCTTCCCTCACCATCAGAAACAAGGAAATGAGGCAGGTTCGCAAAAGGGACGATAAAAAGAACTGAACTCACTCTTTAAATAAAAAGAGATGAAGAGAGAAAAGGAGAGAGAAACTAAATCGCTTTCGCACGGGCGTTAGTGACCTTGCCATGAAAAATCTCTCTCGATCCGGCATGCGAGAGTGCCTGCACCGCTGCACCGTTCAGATACGTTGAAGTCAGAGATCGAAGTGTACGATTAGCTGAGCGTTTGGAAATTCATAGGTGCAAAAAAACGAACAAAGAATCACGAAAAAATTTTTTGAAAGATACCTCAATGCAAGTTTTGATTGATCATGTTTTTTTTTTCTCTTAAAACGATCAACACGTTACGTGGATCGAGACAATCGCTTTTGATGTAGGTAAACTGCTAACTGATCATTCCTCCTGTTAGCGTTCATCAGATTGATCAAATCGTTATGCAAATCCTGGAATGTTTTCCTCGGTCTCGTCGAATCCTCCACCATTAGTTTCTGTCTTCGTTATTAATACAATTATTGTTTATTCTGCCTAGCGCGCCGCAATAACAGCGATAGCCATCGCAGCCCAGCCGGAAAACTACTTGTAGATCCCTCCCGATTATTCGGCGCTATAATCAACTCCCTCGTTACGTATAACCCCAGAGCTCTGGATTACATTCCTCTCTATCCGGCATCTCCTCATTGTATCCGGCAAAGCTCATATACGCGTATACATGCAAACAGGAGTAGGAAGAAACAAACGCCGCATGCTTTGGTACTGCAGCAATCCGTCCTTCGTTCTTTTCATGCCTGCGCTCACGCAGCAGCGGCGACCATAGCAGTGTGCCCATAGTCCTTCGACGGTTCAGGGCTGTAGACGGGCGGCTGCAGCGGCACCGCGCTGATATTTCCCTTGCTCTCTAGCTGCTCCCTCTCATTCAGTTTCTCTCCTGCGCTCTTTCTCTCTCTCTCTCTCTCTCTCTCTCTCTCTCTGTCTCGGCGGTCGCGCTTTCCTAAAGCCGTCTCTTTCTTTTTATTTTTCTTTTGCATTCTTTGTCTCAGTTCCTGCTGCAGCGGGAGCGCAGCTGGAACATTTTCTCGCGCGGCGCTCGCGCACGAAGTTCTGCGACACGTATGCACGTGTCTTTTAGAGTTTTAGATTTGCTTTAAATTGTGGTTTCTGTTGATGTTGGGTTTAAGGATTTGCTGGTTACATTTTTGGGAGATAATGAGCTTATTTTTAATTTGTAGATTTTGTTGAAATAATGATGTGGTAGATAGTTTTATGAATTCTAAGATTAATTTATTTGTGGTTTAAATTAATATTTTATTAATTAATGTTGTTGTTTACGAATAATGGAAGCAGTTTACAAAATTGTCAAAGCATTAAAAATGTTACTAAATTCTAAATTTTTTAACTATTTAACCGATTTTAAATAGTAAATTTATAAAATATGAATTAAATTAAAATATTGTAATAAGCGTGTGCAAATATGATTTATGTTTAAATTTTATTAGCAATAACTGGATCTATATTAGTGTACAAAGTAAAGGTCAAGGTCATCATCTACTGCTAGTAACTGTAGGAGATAACTGTATTCTTATTTATGAAACCAATCAAACTTTATACCTATTGAATGCGTTAAAAATGCATATAAGCGTATAGATGCATGAGTTATTGTATGAATACGAGAAAACATAACTAGTAGGCGTATTCAATCCTAAATGTGAGCGCAAAGCCATTAAAATTTATACAAAAAAATACCTACACAATTTGAATGTGTTGCACGTGATTTATGTCATTAATCATTTATGTCATTTCTTTTTTTTTATGTCTTTATTACAATTAGTGTATGCCTGTCATACTTACAAAAAAACCGACACAAAAGTTTAATATTACTTTTATTTTAAAACATGAATCTAATGACAGACTTTTTGAATATTTTTATAACAAAAAATACACAGCTTAAACAATTTTGCAATGGAAACTAAAGTTGTGCAAGTTTGAATGTAACGATTATTAATTAAATCATATAAATTCTAATTTTGTTACAAATTTCTGTAACAATTTGTTTAACATTAGAACAGTTTCTTTTAAACTACATTCAAATTCTTTTCATCATCCATTCACAATCCTCAACAGCCCAAAAACCACTCTTTCAATCAAAAATTCAACCAAAACTCCAATCAAACCTCCAAACAACAAAAAACCACTAACCCAGCGCACCAGAAGTGCGTCTCCCCCATACTCGCAGCACTGCCTCTCTATCCCTGAATGGGCGAGCCATATTACACGCGTCTTAATGGCACCGATTACTGCATCTCTCTCTGGTATCCTGCTTCGTCTGTGCCTCGCGCACTCCAGGTCACGTGTCCCGAGCACACGAGAGGTGTTGCCGTTCGCACACTCGCGTCTCTGTTTATAATACAGTAGGTCAATCGAGCGATGTATACCTACATAATGCCACGTCTCGCGGCTGGAAAAGCCTTTTTTCTTATCTCGGGGCCCCCGAGCGCTATGGGAAAATCAGCTTGGAATCTCGAGTGCGTGAGCGTGATTAACGCATGTAGGCGAGGTTCGTAGCTTATCAGCAGGCTGTGGAACTGGATGCCCGTTCCTCGCCAAATTTTATGAATTGATGATCGATTTTTTTTAGGTTTCGGATGGTTTGGAGTCATGATGAAGAGCGTTAGATGATATAGTGTTTAATTTTCAGGTGCGATTAATGGTTCTGCTACTTCGTTTATGAACTGTTATATTTGACTTTTTCGAGATCATATGTGGAATTGCATGTTGATAATTTATCATGGTGTATCAGATAGGTGGGGTTACTTGTGTAAGTACTATCATAACTGGTTATCCGGGCGGAGATCAACTTTTGATAACAATTACAAATAAATCAGTGTATCTTAAAACTTTTTCTTTGTTTTCGCTCTAGTACATTTGACCTTTTTGAAGGAAGAAAATCAATAAATTTTGTCTCTGCAGCGGAGCATTACTTTGCCTAGGATATTTCAGCTTAATTGGTAATCTGACAATTAGTGTGTATTACACGTAGATTTGATTGATTACTTTCGTGACTTTAATTTAATTTATATAGGACATGCTTGAAATAATAATAGAATACCACCGTGCTAAGGAAGTATTGTTCCGACAGTTTTCTCTCTCGATGTTTCGTCAGTAAATTAAGTGGCCTGTAACATATATCAGTTACAGAAGTT
Organism: Eupelmus azureus; assembly: GCA_030522685.1. Classification (NCBI taxonomy): domain Eukaryota; kingdom Metazoa; phylum Arthropoda; class Insecta; order Hymenoptera; family Eupelmidae; genus Eupelmus; species Eupelmus azureus. The sequence continues at coordinate 21,260 of JAPYZA010002775.1, read as the reverse complement.
CGTCCATAACAGATCGTTAAAAAAACACCTAAAATGAAATTGATTACGTGTAACGAACAAGAGACTTGACTGCGAAGAAAAAAACATGACTAACAGTAATTTTGGGCTTTTGAATGCTCCGAGGTTCTAGAATAACTGTGTCTTAAATGTATTGGCGAGAAAAGTAAATACATGCAGATAAATTGTATTGTACTAGTTCTGGGAGATTTGATTTAATTAAATTTATTACGTACTTTAACTAAATTTTGCTTAATTTACTAAATTGTAATGTTAGAAATTCTTGAATGTTAGAAAAGTTTGTGTATATTATTGGATATTTTTGTCTATTTTAATGAGTTAATTCATCTTGCTATTACACAACTTTTGTTATTTAACGTTTGTTAACTGAAATGAGCATTTAGATAGTATTATATGTTTTAGGAATTGATTTACTGTACAATAACACTATTATATATTTAAATTTACAAAAATACAACGACCGTTATTTGACGTACATTATAGCTTTTCCTGCATATATAATTATGTGCGTGCTGAAAATACATTCATTTTTAAGAAGTGCTTAATTGTTAGTGGATTTTTAAACTTACTTAATGTTTTCATTGTTTTTTGTGATAAAAATATAAAATTGTTACCACAGTTATTAAATATGTATTTCACGAATATAGACTGTAATAAAAATCAGTGTTGTTTTTAACAATGGACGTGTATTTTATTTGTAAGAAGGTAATAGTCAAATCACAAGTAGTCTTCAATATATTAGAATCCTACAAATTATAATTTGTATGTATGTTTCATTTTACTTAAACCTTCTAATTGTATGTTTTTATTTTTAATTACTAAAATTTTATTTGTAAACACTAATAAAACATTTTAAATATATATTACTATGAAAACTAGAATTATAAATGTAAAGAAACGTACAATAAATCTATCAGTAATTGGTATTTTCCAATAGAAAAAAAGAAAACATAATTAATTCGCCAATTGAAGTAGTAGTAAAAAGGTAAATACATTGACTATATCTATTGCGCTCCCAATAACTAAATTTTTTCTTCTTTTGCACTTTAGTATATATATATATATGTCTTATTACTTAATTATTCAAGATCGAAAATTCAATTCTTTCTTTATCAATAAAAGATCGTATTCATTTTATGTAACAATTATAAAGGGTTCTAAATCATCAGGTTGGCAATTACACAAAGATATAATGATTGATGAATTTGATTGACAGTCGATGTGTGCTACTTTTTGTACTTATTGAACTGAATACTGAAATAGGTAACAAACGAATGTGTCTTAATTACTAATTAAAAAGTTATTGATTTAATTAAATAATAAAAAGTGATAGATGTCTAATAAATACATTTCTTTTGATAACATTCTACTAAAACACACTTCTACTAACTACACAGTCATCGTAATAAAGGACAAAAGTAATGAACACGAAATAATCATTCCAAATTACAACAGACCAAACCATGCAATAAGCACCAAAATCTCTCAAAATTCACCTCTAACCCAAGCAAACCAACATCTAAACTCCAACCGTTCTCAGCCTCCGCAATGCAGCAGTTACACTAATCCACCTACACCGTGTATGTCACGGTAGTTTTCCACCTCGCACGCGTCTCAGCCAGCCTTCTCTCTCCCTTCCCGCCCATAACCAACGTGCTCCAGTCTCGCACGCTCCCACGTCTATCTCCACCTACACCTAGAAGTTCACCGCGAATTTCAGCCTCTTCCCTAACCCGCCAAAACCCTAACATACTCCACCATCGCCCAACTTCCGTTTCCGCGTGCGCGAAAATACGCCTCTTTCTCCTCGCACCTCAGCCGCGTCGAAGAAAGGAAGCGAAAAGGCAGAACCGCGGCAGTCGCGCTCTCCGAACGAGGAAGTGTCAAGGTTGCAAGGCCATCGGCTACGAAGGCGATCGAGAACGAGAAGGAGAGAGAGAGAGAGAGCAGCGCCGCGGCTAAACGATCTCCAGCTCTGCCTCCGTTCCTGCCTGTAAACGGAAAATCGGGGTACACAAGAGCCCGAGGGGAAGGAGAAAGAGCCGAGAGCTGTGTGAGTGTGTACAAGCAAGCGCTGTCTCCATCGCTCCCGCACGGAATAGAGAGACAGAGAGAGGCTCCCTGCCGCCCGGCGCGCTGTATACAACACGGGGGTGTCCGCGGGGCGGGGAGAGCGGCGCGGCGCTCGCGCCGGCGACTTATAAATGAGACTCCCCGCGTTCTCCGGGTACACATCGAAAGCGTGAACCGCGTCGGTCGGCCACACAGACAGTCCCAGCGGAGAGGAGACTCGTTCTTAAGCTTTCAGTTACGAAGGGATCGAGCGGCCTAACTTTCTTCCGTCCCCTCCTCGTTATCAAGAGTAGAGACAGATATTTATCGTCATGATGTACGCACTGGTGAGTTTCGACCCTTTTGTTTTTAGCAGTGCGAGAGAGGCGAGTGTGTGTGTGTGTGGGTGGGTGTAAGGATATGTATATAGTGAGTGTGCGGCGGGATTTTCGAACAAAGGAAAGTGAAAGGTTAAGTCGAGCGCGGAGAGTGAGATATAGAGAGACACGTGAAGCGGGTCACACGCCCGGCCGCGCCCGACCCCGTCGTCTTACCGATTGCCGTTTGATTTTCCGATGGGACTGCTCGTTTTTTTTTAGAGCTTCGTCGGGAATGGCGCGATCGCTTGCTTTGTTCGAATTTTGGGATTACTGGGCTTTTGTTTTGATTTGAGATTTTTTTGATAATTTTTAAGTTTTTGAGTATTAAACTAATTATGTTGTAATTTGGAGGAGCTGGGATCGGTCTTATTCTAATTTGTATTTTTGAAAAACTTTGGGATATAAAAGGTTTATTGGGCACTAAAGCTATTATGCGTAGTGACGTAACAGTCTTAAAACATATCATCATGACGTAACAATGGAACATTAGCATCATAAACTTTATGTGCAATTTGTATATTTTATAATTCTAACTCTTCGCGTAATTAGCTTAGTTTTATGAAAAACAATAACCATTTTCTATGCAGATCGCGGACGACTAGACTTGTCTGTTACTACTGAAATTGAATTACCTAGTCGAGCATGTAATAGATTATTTTTTATAACACTAATTAATCAATATGCATAGGTGCGGCAGTTAGCACGTAATTTAATTAACATTTACGTGTAAAACAGATAATTTTTATAATACACATTTATTATCGCAATTTGGTAGTAGAAATAATTAACAAAATTTATACGTTTGGTGATAGTATGCAAAGTAGCAATTTTACTGTATTAATTTTTTTATATTGTTTCCAACTCAACCTAGGTTCTTTAAGTATACGTAAAAATATAATGTCAACCTTTACTTTCAAAGGTTTTCAATTACATATATAACAAAAAAGAGGGCGTAAAAGTCGTGTGCATTAATTAAAAACACGATTGAATGACTCAGGTGGTTTCCTAATGTAAAGAAATAGATTATGCAATTGATTATCTCCCAACAACGGGCGGTTACAAAGAGATTACATTTTTAAAATGTATCTGTAGCACGATTTATGTATCACAAAGAAAGGGATTGCAAAATAGCTGCTTTTAGAGCCGCACTTGCTTTTAGATTTCGTAGAAAAGGCATGCAGCTTTATATTGTTGATAATGTATAAAATAGTAAAAGTTTTAAAAATATTGAATTGCACAAAATAAACATTTGAGAATTCAAAAAATATTATTGAATTTTTATAATAAATTTAATATAAATTAAAAATGAAACTTATCTTATTTCACTCAATTGATGAGAGATTAAATGTTTATTGTTGATATGCATTATTTTTTTACTAATAGCAATAATAAAAATTGTTTGACAAAAACCAGACTAATTAAAAATATTTTCAAACAACACTAATTGGTACGTCAAAATATTCTTTCCCTTTAATTGGTAATAGATCACAAATTGACATAGAAAAATCAGATTTATGAAACTCGACTATTAACGGTACCCAGTCGCAGTCGCGACATGACATTATCGTATCCGTATCGCTCGGGCTATGCCTCAGATATGAATTACTGCATAAGGCGTTTGCTTTGGTGAAACAAAAGGACAATTCTCAAGGCACTCTATCAAAACAATCAACTTATAATGTATCTCATATCCATATATATTAAAATAAACGCCCACGAACCATTCAGCGCCAGACGTGACTTTTGGATACGGCTCGATCGTTCGTCAAGCGCGCACCATGACCGCAGAGTCCGCTGGCTCTTTGTTACGCCTACGGGCATTATCGAACAATGTTTGTGAAGTAATCGATAATGATACGTGTCAAAGAAAATTTCGTCTGTAATTTCACGATAATCGGTAATGGAGTTGAGTGCGCGAATCGGTGCAACGGCGAGCGGTTGCGGTATTAAGTAAGAAATCGGGATAGAATTTGAATATTCAATATTTTCGTATGCAGCAGCTTAATTTTACCGTGCGCTCGTGCATTCTTCTACGGGTTTTGCATTTCAAAACAAATTGTAGGCTAAAGTAAGATTTTTCGGGAGATTAGCATAAATCAATTATCATAAGTAATTAAGGTTTTATGTAATAGGGTCATTTCGAATGTCAAATTGTTACAACATGATTTATTTTTCAATCAAATATACTTTGAGATAATTAAAATCTATCGTAGACTGATTTCACAAATATATCATATTTCAACACTATGTAGCATAATTAATGGTTTTTAGTTACAATAAAATCAAACTAGATGACTGCATCGGTGAGCGACTAGGCGTTACCGAATTATCCAAATGGAAAAACTTAATAACGAGTTTATAGAGCCTTGTAAATGAAGCTGGATTATATAGCACTTAAAACTCGATAATCTACTTTCAAATATTTTAACAATACTTATACATAGTTGATAAATGTTACTATTAGCAACATGATCACGTCTTAAGGTATTTTTATTCAATGTCCAATATTATTTTTTAATTATAGATTATGGGTAAATTTGAAATTTATTGCACGAATTTATCGTTTTTGTGTAAAATATAACAAGTCGAGATCCGGTCATTCACTTCGACCTTAACCGATCGGTCGAGCAGTGACCTTACAATTCGAAAGAATGTATGAAATTGTGAACTTTTAAAAACACTTTAGACCACATTTTTTCTCAAGGAGGTTTGGTACTGCGCCCAACCTTAAGTTTTTTTTACAGTTTATTGATGTATTTAAATTAAAAATAAATGACAAAAAAAGTTGCAATAATCTTGTTATTTTGTGACATAACAAAAGAAGTTGCAATAATCTTGTTACTTTATCCATCAACGCTACCACTACTGCAGCTATAATACATGAAGGTCAACCCTACTAACACTTTATCGTAATAACTATTCCACCACGTAAACCCATTTTAACGAAACCTACCATATCACAAAAACCGTCCTACCCAACCTCCGTGCCAAAAATCCCAAACCTTCTCCACCATCTCAACCAACCCAAAATCTAACACTCAACATCAATCTTTCAGATACTCCTCTCCTGCGCGGTGGTGGCCATCCAGGCCCAGTACCCGGGCGCCCCAGGCGGGTACCCAGGCGCACCTAGCTTCGGGCCCCCAGCGCCCACCGGCCAAGACGGCACCGTCGTCGACACGCCCGAGGTAGCCCAGGCCAAGGCCGCGCACTTCGCCGAGTTCGCTCGCGCCGCCGCCCGAGCCGCCGAGGAGAAGAACCAGGAAACTGGTGCCTACAACCCCGGCGCCTACTCGGCTGGACCAGCCGCTCCCCGCCAGCAGTTCGCCTACTCGCCCCAGCCGGCCGCGGCCTCGCCCTTCGGCCGCTCCAGCTACCCTGCCCCAGCACCAGTCCAGTACCAGCCATCCGGACCGGCCTTCCAGCAGCAGCACTTCGCCCCTGAGCCCAAGTCCTACCAGGGACCAGCTGGCGCCAAGGCTCCCTTCGTGCCAGCACCTCTGGCCGAGGACGGAACCGTCGTCGACACCCCCGAGGTCGCCGCTCTGAAGGCCGCCAGGCTCCAGGAGCTGGCTGACGCCGAGGCTAGGGCTTACAAATACGGTGGCGCTGATGAGTACTCCGGCGAGGGACAAGGTTGGTGTTGATCTGAGTTTTGGAGGATTTGATTGAGAGGAGGTTTAGGAATGGTGGGAATTTACTGCTCTGTTCATTGGAATCAGTAGCAGTAGGTGTTTTAGTATGATTTGTGGAGATTTTTTTATGAGCTAAGTTTACGTTTAGCGATTAGCAGAATAATCTTCGTTTTTTTATTGCTAAATATTAATAGTATTCTTGCTCTAAGAGAAGAAAAGACCGTTTTTATGATCGAAAATAGAGATTATTTCTCTCTGGCAATTTGAAACGGAAATCGTTTTTCAGCTGCATTTTTACACATGCAATTGCACAAACTCTCTTTGTTGCTGGATTACATAGACTTAAATCACATTACATTGTGATTTAAAAAGGTCAATTTTTTCAGCTAGAGTATGAGTTGTTAAGAAATACGGGTCCTTGTTCCTAAGCTGACGCAAGGAGATGTTGTAAATCATGCATGACCTTATATCGATTTCTCGGTTGATTTTGAGTCTGAGTTTGACAATGTACTACTTTGTAGTCCGTTGACAGGTAGAATTTGATTAAAATTGATTAGCGATGGGCTAAACGTAGTGTATGAGTTTTTTTATTGAGATACACGGAATGATAATTGATTTGGACGACAGGGCGCCGGTCTCTTTAAAAAACTAGAATATAAAGAATGTTTAGTATATTTAGAGACAAAATAACTTCTAAGTTAAGTTTATATTCAATCAACGTCTAATCAAGGTTTTATCAAGAAAAATAAAGTTGCATACAAAAATTAAAATTTTTTAAAGATAACAGTAAAGCTGTAATTACAAAGGTACAAATTTGAAAATCTTGTTAGTGCACATTTTTTTATAAATTATCAGAAAATTTGCATAATAACAGGCAGTTAGGTGTAAGCTATTTTCAGATCAATTCATTGATAATTTATGCCTTACAAAAGTGAGATAATAGTACTAATGGAGACCTTAGAAAGGAAAAATCGGATAGTATTGTAATATCTCAAAGGGACTTGGTATTCCATTTAGTAAGATTTTTAAAAAGAAATTGTATGTTAATGTTACCCCAGAATTCTAATGAAAATCATGAAATCAAGATTAACATTTTTGTCGAGTCATATTATTGCATTCTAATATTAACATTCTTGTCGAAACAATCATACGGTGTATAAATAGCGCGAAGGTTTAATATAATTTGCAGGTTAAACCGACAACTTTTCCATTGACCGTACATTTGATTTTAAAACGTCGTACAGTGAGCTATGTTCATTACCATCTACAGCAAAACGAATATCAAATATTATTATTTTTTAATTACAGATTTACTTTCATTTCCGCGTTATCAATTTTCAGACAACTGACACAACTTCTTTGTGCCTACCCCACGGACAAAAAAACCCAATATTACCCGCTCATATATCGCGACCTTCAAGTTTTCCGTAAAAGTACCGCGTCGCATTATAACATTTCTCCGCGCGCCATCAAGGCCAAAGTAATCACGCGCGTGAAACACATTCCGCACGCTTTAAAAAAAGTCCCCGTACAAAGTGTCCAAGAAAAAAGAACCAATGCATCGAGTAAAAGTTCACATGAATTGCGGAAGCGTACAATCACGAAATGCCGGAGGCAATCATTTTCGGTGCCGTTGTGTATTCCCCTGACAACTCGAGGAATAACCAAGAAAAAAATCCAGCATCGGTAGCGAAAGAGAGAGTAAGAGAACCGGTTCTTAATTTTTTGCCGCACTTGATCGCTCTATCGGCTCGCGCCTTTTTCATGCCCTCGCCGATAACGATCGGAAAATTAGCGGAGGGATAGGCTTTGATTGCGAGTTACGAGACGGCGCGATGATCGATCTGTACAGGGGATCGGATCGTCATCGTTCACTTGCTATTGCGAATGCAGGGAATGCATCGTTCCGCGGAGTGCTTAAGGATTTACATAATTTTAGAAAATACCGTGATGTGTTGTGCGGATTGTCGGCGTGTACCGACGCTTGATTGCATAGCGAGCGCGTTTTAAGACTCTACCGGTCGTTGCGCAATCGCGTTCGGTTTGATGATTGCCGAGGTTTATTTTTGTTCTTGCAGGTGTTCGTGTGTTGAGATGGTGGTTGGGATGGTTTTTGGAATTAACAATGATTTTCACTCTATTTAAGTTATTAAGTAGGCTTTTTTAATAGTTTAAACCTTGTAGGACATTTTATTTTATGAATATTTAATGATTATGAGTTAGTATATTAAATTATAGGTTTAAGTAATGATTTCGCATTATTTATAGAATTTTTTAAACGTTTCTTCATTATATAACCTTAGTCGATCATTGTTTTCTAAGAGAAAATTCATGATTATTGCATTATTTTTAAATTAATTTAAAGATTTTAAATTTTAAAATAAAATACTTTATAATTTTTTGAGTTTTAATATAATTTATGATTTTATATCTAAATTCTAATCAATATATTAAAACAATATTTACAAATTATTATTCCTTAACAAGATATCATTATTCAATATTATTTCAATTTCACACTCTTTTTCTAATAACCCACGCGATACCGCATAATCTTAACATCTTGTTGGAATTTCGCTCTCATCGTAAATGCATCAAGTCGGCTGGGAGAAAATTAAGTTACCACAACCGGCTATTAATCACATAAATCGTGTAGAGCAATTTCGTTCTAATTTATCGCGTAACTATTTTTCAATGATAGGCAAACATATATAGACTTAGTATCGCGCGGGTTAGTCGTAAAATTCTCTCTGAACAAACGAGGCACTATACAGCTCCGTCTGTAAGTGGCCATTAAGAAATATTAACCGCGCATTAGCTGTACCCTAGACACGCAACACCCGTCACTCTGTTTTTACCGTGAAACAGCCGCATTTATATTGCTGTACGCTGTCTATTCTAGACGTGTTTCTAAGAATTGACTACGAGCTATTTCATTGTAATGATCTCTTATTAATTGAATCCTTAAACTCGTTTATTAATCATTCTAGGTTCGTTTACGCTTTTTAAAACAAGTATCGATCGAATAAAAAAAAAGATTCAGGTGTAAATTGTCGTCTGACACGGTTGATCTGTTACTACTTATACGAAAAGAATTCTCCTTAAATCTCTTTTAGTTGGCCATTATTTTATATTCTTTTTTATTTTGGCAGCTTTAAATGCATTTATTTAAAACTGTTTTATTGCAAATATAATCTAGATTAATATGCAAACACTTTACGCAAAGTTGATTTACAACGCAACTAACTCTTTCTATCATTTTCAGGCCAATACCAAGGTGCACCTCAGCCCGCCCAATACCAGCCAAGGACATCCTACCCAGGTGCTCCAGGTGCCTACCCTGGTGCTCCCCAGAACTTCGCCCCTCAACCCGCCGCCCGCGCATATCAGCCACAGTACCAGTCCCAGGCTTACCAGCAGCCCCAGAGCTACCCTGGCGCTCCCCAGAGCTACCAGCAGCAATACTAATATCTTTGCCAAGAGAAGAACGTGAGAAGATCTAGGAGTGTTAGCGATCTCGGCGCGGAAACACGCTAAACTCGTCAATGGACGATGACAATCCGCGTCCCTTTACCACACACGACAACCACTACTCTGCGTTAAATACCTGTACATAATTTAGGCCGATAATAAATTTTTTTTCTACAAATCATTTTGTTTGGGATTTACCTTTGCCCGATGGAATGAGGTTGTATTAGTGATTGATATTAGTTTTGTATTTTTTTTTGTGTGGATTCTTGGTGGCCATTTGAATATGTTGGCACGTATTGTTTTGAAATTTGCAATTATTATTTACAGTAGCTTAGATTTTTATAGTTGCAATAGTATAACTTATACTTTATTATGGTCATCAAGAAGTTACAGCTATACGTTATCAAAAGAATTTATCTTTTAATTATCTCTTGCTTATTCTATTTTTTTAAAACTATTCTTTTATACAAACTGATTGACTTTTCTTTTAAAATTTGCAGGATTTTCTATCTTTTATGAAGAATCATTTTATAAATGCGAGAATCTTTAGATAATCAAAAACTTAAATAGCTATCAAATAAATATTACTTATATAACTATTAGAAAAATATTTTTAATTAAATTTTTAATTATCATTATATTGCGTTCAGTTGAAAGTTCTGATTTTTTTTTCAAAATTTGATCAATAGTTGAAATAACTTATTTAAATAATTACTAGACATAAATTGTACACATTGATACATACTAAATAACAAAATAATCGCAGCAAAACTTTCAACAAAATTTTTCCATTTTTTGAATACGCAAAAATCTTACAATTTTGATCTTATAAACACGATCTTTTTTAATTTTATAGATAATTATTTCTACTTTAAGAAAAAGTCCGTGCAAAATCGATGCAATTGAATGCATTTCTATATTCTTTAAAATTCATGTTTATATTTCTAATTCTTTCTTAAATAATTTAATTCTTTGAAAATTTATTTAATTATTCTAATTTTTTTTTAGATCATTGAGTAACTTATGTTATACTAAAGTACACTTTTTAACATACAATTTGTTATTTTCAAAAAAAGTTAATTAATTTTAATCAATTGTAATATAATTATAGAATTTATTTTAAATCTCACAAATATATTAAGAAAAGAAATACTGCATTTCGATAATAGTGCCAGAAGGTGCATTTAACCCTGCGTCAACGTTTGAGCTCTAGCAAAGCGAGAGTGAAAGGGCCACGCAAGGTTGAAATCATCTTCTGACTTATCTAACGAACCGTATTTTGTAATATAGCGCGTACAAATCGAGAATCAGCTTACAATTTTTTATTCGAGAAAATACGGAAATCTGTTTTGCGCACAGAGTATAAAAAAAGAATTTGTTGAATTTATGAAAGGTCTAAATAGTTAATCTGAATTTTATGTACGTATGACAGGTAAGTATTAATGGAATTAACTTCTAAAGAATATTTTATTCATAAAATTTTTAGTAATACTTAGATAATAAAATTCTAAATTCGATAACATTTAATAAAGCCTTTAATGGTAAAAAGATAAAGTAGAGGAATCATTAAAATCATTCCAGAATTAGTATGTTGTTCATTGCACTACATTGATATTATACTTACTCATTACTTACGCAACTTAATACGCATTATGGTTTGCTTAAATTTTCTTTGCTAAATTAATTTCATTTTGTACAATATAATAGGAACTACATAGATAGTAGTACTCATTAATTTTTTTTCAATTGTTTTTATGAGGTTTTTCCGCTTCGTAAAGTAAGGATTGACTCGTATAATCACAAAAGGAAAATGTTTAAATAATGGTTTCACATTACATAAAAGGTACACATAAATACTCCATTGCCATTATCAAGTTCACAAATAAATGTTTTACAAATATTTCCTATAAATATAGAGTTAATAATCAAATTATAATTTTAATTTATAACTAGTATTTTATTCTCAAAGAACATAATAAAAGAATACGATTTTGATGCTTTATATTTCGTAGATAAAATATTTTCGAATTAAAATAATAATAATAATAATAAAAATTCTTGGAATTGATATTAGATAATTTTATTTAAGTATATATTTGATAAAAAATCTAACAAAATTATTATTACTATGTAATTAACTAAACAAAATGCATACTCATAATTGCAGCTATTGCATTTAGATCGAATTTGAAAACAATTTTTCACTTTGTATACATTTTGAATAATATATCCCATTAGTTCGCAATATATCCTTTTTACAAGTCAATGTTTTCAAGCGAAAATAAAGCAACAAGGGCGAGACTCTATTATATTTATGGCTCCTATTTAAATGCAATAGATCTCGAGCAAGCTTTAAAAAAATGACCGTTTTCATGAAATAACGACGTATATAATTCACGTTTACCTTGTATTATGGAAAGGCTTAGCGCACTTATAACAACGGGCCTGTAATGATTCTTAGGTTTCATTAATCATGCGTCTATGCACGAACAGGTTTTATTACAATCCTGAAGCCATTTAACGTCATGGGTCGATGATCGTAAAACGTAAGGAGAATGATTAATGATCGATCGATAGTGATGCTTGTCGATCTCGAAGCGATAGATTACTGACACCAATTCGCTCGCTTTGAAAAATCCACAATGAAATTCCGATGACAGTACGTCAACCTACCGCAGCCCATTTTTCTAATTAAATAAAGTATTTTAGCGTAGTGCACTTTTCGCGCATTGTTTCTGCAATTAATATTGATAATCTATTCTTAGAATTGAAACGGTTCATTTTTTGTACATGTTCAAAAGTTATTAAAAAAACTTTGACTAGCTACATGTTTAGTCTTAAATATAATTATTAAAATTGATAAATTGTAATATCATTTTACAAAGTATTTATATTTTGATAGAGATAATAGATATTTAACTAAGAAAGTTTGCCAATAAATTCACTAATTTAAAATTCGGATTTAGAAGAAAAATCCTGATGAATTGCTCATATTACATAAGAGATGTGAAAATACGGATGATCAATCCGTTCATTCAACCTTAAAATACCATCCCGCCCACCTTTCTCACGCTCGAATGTATCAAAGTGACCGCGCTTTATTACGCGCACTACACTTGGGCAAAGTTAATGAGCTGCTATCGAGTACTTTGCAAACCGCAATTTAACCCACATTCAAACTCTATTCTACTGTTTGCATCTTCGATTATTCTGCACTTATATGGAGATGTGATCGTTCATTTCTATTACCTGTAACTAACGAAATAATTTCGAGTTTTTAAATATCGCAGAGTTATAACTTAATAGAAACAAATGTTATTTATAAGTTATATAAGATTTTTTTGTAAAGTGCATTCAATGAATTATAAGAGCGGTTGGAATAAGAAATTAGATTCTTCATACTATAAAGGTAAATATGGTAAAAACATGAAATTGTACATTCAGAGTTTTGCTTTCTAAACACGTTCTTGAAATATTATTTACTCTTTTACATAAAGAATCCTGCAAGATAAAACTTTTGATTTTCTTGTCGACATCTCTTTTATTAATATACACAATACACAAATACCTCAGGCATTATTACCATTATGTATCAAAACAGTTGTTTCACTGAATAACCCAAATTCACACAATCACCAGCCTAACTTCCATCTCAACCTTTTCCAAAGAAGAAAAAAATCCATCTTCGTTTGTTATTCAAACCGATCGCTCTAGGCAGTGACCCCACGAACATTAACCTCCGACTCGAAGCGTGATGATGATCCTCTATCTCAGCGCATTCGAAGCGACCGCGAGCTTTGAATTAGCTCGACTATCCCCGTGTAATCCAACACAATGTGCATCCGATTATGGGCCTTGCCGGAGCTCGGGCGAGCGATTTCGCGATTCTGTCGCAACCTGCCAGCCTCTTCTCGACGTGAGAAGGTAAGTCGGCGTGCTGTCGTGACGTTCGACAGCGTGGCAATAAAGGAGAGCTCGCGCCTCTCTCTATGCACTTCATTACCATTTCTCTCTCTCTCTCTCTCTCTCTCTCTCTCTCTCTCTCTCGCTCTTCTTGTTTGAATCCATTTATGTTTCCTTGATCGTTTTCTTGGGCAATTACGGGTGGTTTAAATTTTTTCTGCCCGTCGTTGTTTCGAGATCGTTTTTTATGTACTTTATGATAATTACGTGTGTATTTTCTAAATAATTTGTAGGTATGGTTTGCAAACGTGTGTAAGTGTTTAGGATGCAAGATTTCGTCATTAGTTCTTTTGTACTTATCAGTTTTTCTCGTGATGTAAGTAATAATCATTAGTTCCCGTAATTCGAGCTATTGTCTCAGTCAATAAAGCTGTCTTTATCAAGTATATTTAGATTTAGGGGCCTAGCGGTTTGAGAAAATGCAGTTGTGTGTTTGTCAATAATGTTATACTACACCATTAATTTTATATAATAAGAAGTAACATTTTTAGAAGCATTGATTCTAATAGAAAATCTTGATTTAAAAACTATTTATACATTTCGTATTAACCATTTTGATGTTATTTTAACTTATTAGTTTCAATTATTTTGCGATCTTTCATTATTCCTACAGTAATATTTAATTACTGAACCAGTAGGATAATGTCAGTTATCAGCATTTAGTGCGATAACTTAATCAAAGTCGATCATCATAATCTTATGATATAATATGCATTCATCAATTACTTCTATTTCTTCGTATTTATATTATTAAACACTTTCACGAATTATTTATAAAACGAAAAAAATTGTAAACTTCAAACATTGATAAAAACGTTGACACTAATCCTACCATTTCTAGATTATTAAAGAAAATCAGCAGCGCAATAAACAGCTCGGCGAAAGTGTTTCCTCTTAAATATTAAAATTAAACTAATCAGTCTAATAAAACTGCATGGATTGCTGTCAATGTCTAACATTCGTCGCTCTTCCTCTTCCTCTCTCTCACTTTCTCTCCGTCTCTCTCACTCTCTACCTCACACACACACACACGTGCGCGCGCACACACACACACACATGTACGCACACACACACCCACACGAACACACACTCACAAACTTATTATTTATACAAACTTATTTACACAAACTTTTATTATTTCAGAAAGTGAAAAATCATATTAGGAGATTTAATTTATTTGGAAAGAAGTTTCTTATAATTTTTGGAAAGTTTTTTTATTGAAACCGGAGTTATTTTAACTAAGTTAAATTAGGAGACTCAATTAAAAAATTTTTTCATTGATTCTTGTGCAAAATACCTAATTTTAAAAAACGCTCCTTAATCGAAGGGTCCTTAGGAAAAAAGGGCATGTGGCCATGTAAATTAAATGGGCTATACACCCTTTCTCTTAAGAACGCTTCAATTGCGTATGTATCAAATTTCTTTGTCGAATTTCCGAGAAACTAATGCTTTTCTATTTCTTCTCTACTCGTCCATATAATATAATAATCAGCTCGGGCAGCTGTGGTCATTTTTTTTTCGACGCCCCCGCGGTTGAATTGCGTGTCCATCGTAGTTGCGTAGACATACGCGCAGGCGCCCGTTACGCAATCGCAATATCGAGAGCTCCGGAGCAAGCCTTATCGCTTTACCCATTTCTCTCTTTTTCCTCCGCATTGGTACTGGATAATTCGCGCCTACGCGCGTTCCGGAGTTCTGACTCGGCGAGTGATTTTCCGGTGATTTCTCTTTTTTTTCGGATACAGCAGCGGAATTCGATGCCACGGAACTGCAAATGATTAAACGAGCTCGTTTGTAGGATTTTTCGCGTGTGGTGATGGGTTACGCGATCTTCATAAACGGATGAGCTATTTTCAAAGCAAAAAAGATAAGTTTTATTCATTTGCAGATGTATATCCGGTCAATTTTTATTAAAGATTCGTTCATTTACAGGAAATGAATGCGCTATTTATGGAGAAGCGATTTGTTAGCAACCTATCTAAATATTTCGCTTTAGAAAAAAATTTCTTTAATAATGATTCCTATAATAAATATTTTATAATCTTATAATATAAAATATACAAAGTTAAAATTAATTACAAAAAAATCAAAAAACTCAGTACGAAACTAATCGAATAAAATAAATGTTTTGTAAAGTGAGGGAAATAGCCTACTTACGGAAGTCGCGACAAAGTCATATTTTTTTTTTTTTAATAAATGGAAATAAATGCAAATAAATTTGTAAAAAAATTTAGTATGAGTAATTAATTCAGTCGTTCAAATATTTCAAAATTCTAACGGTATCATCAGTTAATTTTTAAGCGACGACTAAAATAAAAGCGCCACTTCTAAAATATTCTACATATTGTTTTTCAGTTTTATTTTTGTAGTATCGTATGATATGTGGAACACGTAAAATATATAATATCATACTTTTTTCACTCAAAGTACAGTGAGCACTGAAATTTTTTTCGTTAGTGTAGTAAATCTTTATTATATATTCGAATGACAGAAGTTAAATTTATAATCTAAAAATGAAACACTTATAGTAGGCAATTACAAAAATTGAGCGTAATTATGTTATCTGTTTTGTACACGTAGAGAAATATCTAGGGTTTAGTTTGTTTTACTTTGAATGTAAGTACTCTTAACACTTTTTTATGCTGCCTCTTGCATTTAATTTGCTTTGGGGCGTGCCCTTTAATAATTGAATTGGTGTTGTTAAAAATTGTAAATATGTTAAGTTTTTGAGTGGGTGTTTCGTGTTTAGTTACATTTTTGTGAGGTAAATGGCCATAAACATTTCGTAATTAGTTACATAGTACATTTTTCTGACCGATTGCATCGATATTAGTTGTAACTGATTATATCACCTATAATTACATCATTTGAATCAGCTAATAAAATTTTTGCATACCAGTATACCGAAATGCTTACATGCATTCGTTAGTTTTTCAAAATGACTGCACGTATGGTTATGAGATTCTTAAATATTATTCAATATAAAACACTTTTGCTTTTTAAAAAGATTATGAATCTATCGTAGTTTTCAGTAAAAAGAAATATTTTTTTCGCACAAAATTAATATCTTCCGTTTTATAGTTATTTCTAGATAACGTTTATAAAGTTGTATATCTAGATTTATTTATATGTAAATAATTTTAACTGATTAAAAATGTGTTTTACAAAACATCTATAGCCTCTATAATATAATATCTTATTAAAAAAATTGTGAACTATAGAGCCTCTATATAAAATTTTTTCTCTTCATTGCATACTATAGTTTTAAAGAATGTAATAAACTATATACAAATTTATATAACTATCTAAATTATAATTCTAGTTGGTGATCTAAATCATTTGTAACTTTTTATAATTTATTCTGTATGCTTTCAGAAGTATTTGATGTAGAATGTGTTTATTTCAAAGTAATAAAAAAATAGAAATAGAAATTAACATTCTTAAATAATCTGAAATAGTGAAAAACATATAGTTACTTTTAGTAGTAAGATAACAAATTCTGTATGTAATAAAATTTATTTCACTTATATTATACACATGTAATTCATGTCAATTATTTTGAAAATTGCATACCTTTTTAAATCATGTATCAATCTTTATTTCTAATATGACATTCATTATTACGTAATATGTTCAATAGATTATTTATAGTATTTATTAATTTAAAACTATTTGACAGCTATAATTTTGAAAAAGGTATCTTTAAAGTTAAATCTCACTTGAATTTTTCAAATTATGTTTAGGAGTCAAAGAGTTAATTTGATTCTATTGTTTATCATTTCGTAGAAAATAATATTTGTTAATAATATTTGTTAATTTTTCATTACAATTTTTTGATAAATTTTGATAGGATGGAATAAAAAAAATTATTGATTAGTAAATTGACAATTAAAACTACAACAATAATAATACATTTTAATGAATTTTTGTAAATCTATTACACAATTTATTCATATAGTATTTTATAATAATTTTTTATACATAAAGGGTATAGTTGATTAAGTTTAGTGAAACGTGCTCTCCTGATAAATTGACCTTAAATAGACTATTGTTTTCAATCTAGAAAAAATTATTTTAACAAAATTTTAGAATTTTAGTACATTTTGTAGTGAAATTTTAAATAAAATTAAATATTAAACAAACCTTTTAAGTTAATAATTAAATTATTTATTTTTATTTAGGTATGGAATAGCCCCATTTTTGTGATTAAAAGTAGTGTAGAAAATACCCTATTTTAAGTGTGGATAAAAATAATAAGAAAAATTTTTATAAGCACCCTTTTTGGAAATACCGTAGATACAAAATTTTGAATTACTTAGTATACTATTTGAAGTGCATGATCAAAAATCCTATCACGTTCATTAGAAAAGATTTGATATATACCACGAGGAGTATAGCTATTTGAATCTCGAGTTAGATATTTTGACCATTCGTCTCTGTTTTTCCTCAAGTGCCATCAACACTGAATCATGCTGAACAGCTGGGCTTCTCTAAAAATATCTTATTATCTTTTCTTTTTGCATAATGTACTATAATACAACTATTAGCTTGTTTACAATAATTTTTATTTCATTTATATTAAATATTTATAATGATTAAGCGTAAACATATATTTTTTATATAATTAAATCTTATTTGTTTTAAATTTAAATAATAGTTCCATACAAAAGACAATAATAGATGATAGAAATCCGATTCGTAATATCCAAATCATTTGCAAAAATAATGTAATATTTGCCATTGTCTCCATTTTTTCATTTTGAAAGGATTTATTATAATTTTTTCTAAAGTCAAATAAGCTCCAGCATCCTGCTTCATGGATCCTTCGATAAATGTTCTGAAATCTTTTAATATAAGGAAATCTTACTCCAAATTTGAAAAATAATTTGTCGCAAGTAAATATTGGTTTGGCTAGTTTCATAATTGCACTTCCATCAGTGCTTCGATAAATATCGCAATACGTTTCAGCAATCCACTTAGTCTGAAAGCAAACAACATTGTGATTTTTTTGTAATTCTTCTACACAGAATAAATGATTAGAAATATTTCGAATATTTTTTGTGAGATTTTGAATGTTCTCATTATCGCTGTTACTGAAAATACGTTTGTATGCTATAATATCTACCAATAATGGTAGTTTAGATTTAGCTATATCTTCGAAAGTATTAAAAGGTATTTCTTCTTTTATAAGGTTAATCGACAAAATATTGTTGTAAAACTGATTAGCATAGTACACTGACATTGCTATAAGAAATAAATATATCACTTTATCGGCTAATTTTTGTGGTTGTAAGTTAATTGCTATTCCTAATAAAACCTGTAAAAATTTAAACGTTTGCCATTTTTCTTCTGTGATTTGTAATGTATGTGTAACGTGAATTATACATGTCATAAAAAGTGGTAAGAAAAGAATAAAGAAAAGAACATTTATAGGAATATTAAATTTTGTGACTTGCAAAATAGGCACTATAGCTATAAGAGCTTCACAGTCTTCTTCAGAGTCAATAGAAATAAATTCAAACAAAAGTTGAATAGAACTTGGCATTGATGACATGTCTATACGTTCATTATTTAAATTTTTTCTTACATCTTCTTCAATCGTAGCTGTATTTCCTTCTAATATTATTGAAAAATTTAGAGTAAAATTCATAACTTTAGAGATTGTTCGTAGAAGATCAATATACAATTTATATGTAGCAGTGGTTTTCAAAACTGGAAAATCTAAGTCAGGAATATTTAATGAATACCCATTTAAATTATGAATTTTATAAGGAAAAATTTTATCATGACAGTGAAAACGGTTTTTTATCAAAATATGATGAAATGGATTATAATAATATACAAAGGCCCCATTTTCTTTTATTTCTAATACAGAAAAATCTAAAAATTTTCTAGACCAACTATATTTAAAAATTACACCTATTAAATGTTCGAATCCAATACTATTTTCGAAATGGATAATTAAGCACTTTGGCAAGGGATTTTTGTTAAAAAGATTTGCAATAAAGTCTAAAAAGTGTTTCCAGTTATTTATGTTTTGATCAAATATAATGCGCAAATCTGTGTTCCTAAAATTTTTGAACTTTGGAAGATTGGAAGATTGAAAACCATTCTTAACTTCAACCATCGATAAATCCATAATTATACTTGGAAATTCTTGAATTACTTTTTGATAGACATGAATTTGCTGATGTTTTAATTTCGTGGTACTATTAGTAAGTATGGATACACCATATGGATTTATATTCTCTACAAGTGACCGAATGAAGCAATTTACCCAATCATATTTGGCATTGCAAGGTGAAAATTGTTCTTGAAAACATAAAATTAAAATGTAGTAAGAGATATATTTATTGAATACTTTTTGATTTTTTTGCATAGCTGCTTTTGTTAAAGAGAAACTTTTTTTTAAAGTTAAAATGATATTTGGAGGCATTATATACTATTTTAATGTAGTATCCAAACCTCTAAACTAGATTGAAATTGTAAATAAACTTCAATACATTAAAATATTGATTTCAGTCATATTCAAGCATTTCAGGATGTGCTTGTTCAAATAAGATCACAATTGCGTTTGCAATTACTAACAATATTTTATTTCTGCTGAAATATTAAGACCTTTATTATTTTATTTTTTCTACCATTATTTTATTTAAAATTAAATTAAAATATGAATTAAAAGATCTAATAAAAATTATTACATTTTTTATATAAAATTTTGATAGAAATTTTATGGTTTAAGCTTTATAAATATGTAAATTATTTGCGATGTAAATTGAAACAATGTAACAAGAGAAGATGCTATCGTACGCAAAAATTTTTTAGTGTGATTTGATGAATTTATCGATCGTCAGCAAATCAAATTAAGATTAACACAAAGATAAAAATATCCACTTTCAATTATTAAAAATTAAGTTGACCTTTCAGAAGTCTTTTTTTGCTCTCTTTTTCATAACTTATAAAACGTTTATTGTTTTACGATCAGAAAATTATATTATATCTCTTTTATATTTTGTAATTTCATGGCTTAAAGAATGAATAAGTAATTGGAAAAGTTTTTACAAAAAGAACTCTCAAACGTTGTCTTAATTTAAAAAAAATGAACTAATATTACATATTTGTATCTTTGCCCTTACTACAATTTAGTTCTTTGATAATCGATAAATTATTAAAATTAAATAAATTTATCACTCATGTTTAATTGAAATTTTTAATTAGCAAGTTCGAAATCCCTGGTTTCTACGTTCCCCATTTTTTGGCCAGCGGATGGCTAACTGTGAGGAATTAGACATTCACTAGCCTAGTTTTAGACACTTGGCCAATTTTATTGGTGAAATTTCTACCAGGGATTATATACGATCGTTTTATGTTAACTAGATCAAACGACACGGCCGGAGATTAGGTTAACTGCGGTTAGAATTGTAAAAAAAAACTTCTCAACCAATCAGATAACGAATACAGAGTACAAAAATATCTAAATTACTAATATTTTCAACTATTTATACAACTAATTTTCAAAATACTTTTATTTTCAAAAAACTAATTCTATCAGTTTGTGGAGATACATAAAACAGACATTTTCCTTCAAGGAGGGGTTGTCGAAAGGCTATTTTGGCTTATAAAGTGTACGGCAACCACCAATATCCATTAAAATAGGAGTTCAACTTCAGCGAAGAATTTCAAGCATTGTACCAGACTCTTTGGACCTCTGAATTGATCAAATTGTAATATTTGAAGCATA
>JAPYZA010002774.1:0-16570 GCA_030522685.1 Eupelmus azureus | reverse complement strand
TGCAAAATTTCTCCATCTCTCGCGGCCCACATTCCTCTGCGCCCTCCATATCCCCACATATATATACACGAGCTCTTTCACTTTTGTTTTCCAACGCGCACAGCCCGAGACGATCGACGTTAGGAGAGTTTTCGCCGAGCTATATATATACGGACACGCGCTTTCGGCGGAGCCAACTTTTATTGTCCTACTCTCCGGGCGCGCGTCGAGGATGAATATAAAAATTCTCGCCGCGCTCGGCGCGTTATGTAACGTATTCACTCCGGGGCTGGTTAACAAATTGTTGGACTTCCTTGTAAAATATCTTCGCCGGTGCGGGGAAAAATGGAAAATCTCGTGCGAGGGGCTAATGCACGCGTGGGGGTGTCGTAAAAGGGGCGTTTGTGGCCCGCGAAATTTTTTCTTTCGCAATGCTTTTAGTGGATCTATTGGAATTGATGAGTTTAGTGTCACTAGAAAATTTGAAATTAGGAAAATTTTGTTGGCGAGTTAATAATAATAACTAGATCGAAAGATAAATTCAATGAAACATACTCGCTGGAAAACAAAATTTCCAACCGAAAATCCAGAACCATAAATTAAACCTCAAACAAGACCAACACTCGCGGCGTCACTGTTTAAACCTTAAGTGCATCTCCACGTGGGCCAAGTATAATTGCCCAATCGATCAGAAGTAAGGGGCAGGTTTATATCCCGCTCGCGCCTAAAGTGCCGTAAAGGACGACGCGAGTGTATAAAATCAGTGAAACGTCAAAGGGTGCAGCGCCTGGCCGGATTACCTCGACTCGCTCGGCGTCTTATCTTTTATTTCGAGCCGACTGCTCTCGCAGTTCCTATCTCAGTCTCCCCGGGCCCCTCGCCGAATTTAGGGCGAGAGTTGTGTATGTTTGTGCAGTTTGCTGAGGAAGGTATGGGGCAGACTGAAGAATTTTTCGATTAACGATGGAAAAGGTTTTTCGGGGGAATCCTTAGGTCCAAATGAAAATTCAACGAATACTCGGGATTTTAGCAATAATTTTTGCTTTAAATGGGAAAAGTTTTTCCGGCGGTGCGTTTCGTTTTACGCTGCCTGGGGTCAAACCAATCGAGAAACGCGATGAAAATTTCGTAAAATGTTGCTACAAATTCCGGTGTAATTAAATTCAATTCCCTACTTCTATTTCGGAAAATTGAAAAGTAAATTCAATTTTAATATTCGTACAAAAAACAATACGTAATATTACGAAATATTTGATTTCAAGCGTGCAATATTGTATTACCACGAAAAAAAGCTTTATTTATTTCTCAAAAATCCATTATAACTTTATTTTCCGAAAGTCCCAGCGTAAAGCAGCAACGAGCCCCCGGTAAACCTCGCTTTTAATAGAAAAAACCAATCCTCAAAAAGCCGCCTCTATCCAGCGCGCTGAAGCTCTCCACGTGTCTCGTGGCTGGCTGTTGCCCCGGCGGCTCATGAACAGCCAGAAGGAAAAGGACCCTCGTTATTTGTTCCGGAGCTATTTCCCGTGCTTTTTCCCTGCCCCCCCCCCTATCCGCACCTTTTTCCCGACGTATATATACACGTCGCTTACACCCCCGTAAGGATGAGGAGTCGAAAGAAAGCAGGTTTTTCCCTTTGCTCTCGCTTTCATCCTGCTAGTAGGCGGAGATTTTTTTCGTTCTTCACTTTTTGAAGGATTCACGGGTGCTCGCGCGCGGAGAAATGCGAGCTGGCCTTGAGTTCGTTTGGCGTCGAGTGCGTATATAGGTTTTTCAGTCTTGTGGAAACTGGTGGTGTAATATTGAAGATGAGAGAGGCGCGCGGCGGAGATTTGCGATGGGATGTTTTTTTTTTTTATTGCTGGGGATTCGTTGTTGGGTTTAGAGAGAGGGGTAATTTAGATTTGCAAGTGTTTTTATTGTTATTTATGTATCCGTGTTTATTATTTCAAAGTTTTTTACTGGAGATTATTAATTGTTGTAGATGTGCTGTACATAAATGTTTTACATAAACACACGAAATAAAAAGTAAAAATACTGACCCAATTCTCAGGCAAACAATATAAAATACAAGGCACAACTCATGTAAATAGACATCTCACGATTCAAAAGAAATCCTTCGTAAAATTAAAGAAAACAACAAAATCACTACCCCCTAAAAAACTACAAAAAAAACACAATAACAAACCCCACACTGCAAATCAAAGAAAAGACTCTCGCAGCACTTCATCCCTATATATTCTCCGAAGCGTAAAAAAAAAGCTCGGCCTCAACAGCACGAATCCATACACAAGAACACACCGTCGCAATAATAATTCGTCCTCTCGTCGGCAAAAAAAGAAAGAAAAAAACGGGCAAAACTAGGCTTCGACGACTAAACCTACGCGCCCATTACCGGAATCACGCGTATGACGAGAGAGCCCAGCGACGCTCGTAATAAGGCAAAGTGCACAGGCGACGCGGGGACTGCATCGTGCGTATATGGGGTTAAAATAGGCGCGAGCGCGCAAACTGATTGTGCTGCTCTGGCCTTTATATAGCGTTCGGCCTGTTTTAGAGAGATTAATGATTGGATTTCGGCGCGGCGAGGCGCGGGAGAGGATTGGCAGGATTTTTGTCGGCTCGCTGTCGCGGGGTTGGTTTTTGGATGGTGCTCTGGTTTGGCCGATTGCGGGGTAAATGGAAAAAGTTGATGGTAATCGCGGGGTGGTTTATTTGTTGGTCGCTTTTAATTTTGGATGTTAACTGCTCGGACGTTTGCGAGACGAGCGGCGCGGCAAATTCTGTTGGTAATTCTTTAAAAATTCATTTTGCCCGACGAAAAAAAGGTATAAGGTCATAAGTAAAATGAGGATAGCGAGTTCTCTGTGAATCAGTATGAGAAAAGTTCCAGGTGCTTTAAAACTTTTTGAAATTCATTATAAAGTTCGAAGTTAGGGCTGAACAAAATTTTAATAAAACTTGCAATTTTGAACAAATTTGAAAAACCCGTAAGTGCGCAACTTCGGAATGCATATGCGTCCACTTCAATACGGCAAAACTACCGCAGCTACCTTCCTCAAATTTATCACCACCATCGATCTTAAGCCATTACCCAGCACAACGAACCGGCAATGAATTTTTCCTATTAACCCCCGACAGTATCAACTACCCTTACCAAAACGAACTCCTATTAAAACCACTCGAATTCCACCCACATCACCATCACAACCCACTCAAATCCACCGATTCCAGCCGCCCCCGCCATAAAACTCAATTTCAGCAGGCTCGCGCAGTCCTTCAAACGCCCTCAAAACAGCTCCAGCAAGAAACGCAGCCGCACGCAGTCTGCCTCTCTCCGCTCGGATTTACGAGCGTTTCTCGAATAGCCGGTAAATTCAGCTGCTACGCGCGGCATAACGAATGACTCCTCTCGCGCGTTTCTAATTTCCTACCTCTTCTCTTGCCGCGCGTGCTCATAGCGCGTAAATTCGCGCTCGTGCGTGCACTCTCTTCACCCTTTGTTTTCCCTCTGCTTTCCTTCCTTTCCTTGCCCCGGCCTTTTTTCCCCAGCCGTATTTTTACGTCTCGCTGGGCGAGCCTGCGCTTTTCGGCCCCGATGGCTAATTTCTCGCCCGAGCCACGGGCTGTCTGTCTTTTGTTCATCGCGTGCCTTTTCGCGCTCGATTTCCCGGCTCTGTTTAGTCGGGTTTTCCTGTGCGGGGATGCGTGCCGGGATCGGCCGCTGGATTTTCTACGGATCAAGAATTGGGGCTTGTTTGTTTAGTTTGGGATGGGAAAAATGGGATGTTTATGTTTGGAATTATTGTAACGGTGAACTGACAACGTCATAAGGTGGAAATTGTATTTTTTTTCCTCTTATTTTCATACGACGCGCATAAAGTTCAAAACTAAAGACCAGGGAAAACAGACTTACAGAAAAACAAGCCATTATAAAAACCGACAACAACATTAGTACTTAAAAAAGAAAAGAACGGCAACATGTCTCGGACCAAGTTTTCAATCGCCCTGCCCTTATGTACATTCCATTTCCATTCGCGCGCATATATACGCAGCGCTTTACTTTACATTTTTCTCGCTCCTCCCGCAACTCGCGATATACATTTTTTACTTAACGTTCCTCAAGTTTATCTTTTTACATCGTTTGCCCGTCCCGCGGAAGTTTCCCATTCCGTTTGCCTTTTTTTGCCCCTCTCTCTCCGTCGGATCTGCATCTCTCGGCGAGCTTCGTCCGTCTAGCTTTCTCCTTCCTTTTTTTCTCCTGCCTTGTCCATTTTCCATCGGAGCTTCCTCCCTGCTCCGGCTGCTCCTTTTTCTTCTCCATCCCCGGAGTCTTTAGTCTCCTCCTCTCTTTCCATCCTTCTCATTCCGCGTCTCTTACTCTCGTTCCGTCGGGCTTGCTTTCGCCTATTTTTCTCGTACTTTGTGTTGTCTCAAGAGGGAATTAACGTAATGTTTCTTCTCTTGAGATTAAGTTTCATTGGAAGTTTGCGCGCAGTGACTTTTGAAAAATTATCATTCTCAGTGGCAACGTCGGACGCGAGCCCGAGGACTGGACCGGAGACGATAAACTTCGGGCTTCGCGGAAATGCTGGCAATCAATAATGCAGATACACAATTAAACTCTGGAAAATAAACTTTAAAACAAGTAATTAACAAGAAATCTGAAAATATACAACCGATATTCCTCTCAAATATCATCGTATCATCTAAACAAAAAAATCATTACAACCTCCCAAAA
Organism: Eupelmus azureus; assembly: GCA_030522685.1. Taxonomy (NCBI): domain Eukaryota; kingdom Metazoa; phylum Arthropoda; class Insecta; order Hymenoptera; family Eupelmidae; genus Eupelmus; species Eupelmus azureus. Next base: position 11,850 of record JAPYZA010002774.1, on the reverse strand, counting down.
CCACTTTTCTAACGCCCACCCACCCAACAGCCACAGCTCAAACTCCACTCGCCAGGCCCGCAAACCGAACTTCCTAAGTCACGCTCGCGATGCGCGCCGAGCCGGCTCGCAAAGTCAATCCCGCATCTGATAGATAGAGATCTCAAACAAATCTCCAACTGCAGACACCCTCTCGCAACGCAAAAATAGCACCCCCCCCCCCCTATCATATCCCCCCTCGCTCTCGTCTAGTTTGTCTTTCTCCCCCGTCGTCTGAACTTCGCAATCTACCCATTCAGCAAAATATTACTCCCCCTCGACTCGACAATGGCAGAGAGCGCGAGAATCTCGTCACCGCGGTGATTATCCTTACGCGTCATTATCGAATTTCTCCTGCGAGCGAGTCGCATTTCAATCGCGCGAGGCGGCCGCAGCTCGAGAAGCGAGCTAGCTGCGCGGGAATTGCAGCGGTTTCGCGAAGATGGGAAATCTTTTTGGTGAAGTTTCTGTCTTTGGGAGGGAGAGGGGCGATGAGAGAAGGAGAGAGTTGAGGACGTGGGCTGAATTCGGTTTTTGGCGGGGTGGGATGTTTTCGGCTGGGTGGAGAGTATCGGGAAGCGCGTTTTGTTGACACGGATTCTTGGTTTTCAGCAGGAAATACGCTTTTTTTTGTAAGAAGTAAAAGGATGACTGGTGCTGAGAAAATAACAAACTTTTTTATAAACCAACAGTTAAAAAAATGTAAGCCCGTATAAAAATCTCTACAATTATTTAAACAATCAAAAAACTAATCAATAAAGTAAAAACATCTAACTGCTAAACCTCGTCAAAAACTTAGCAAACTTTCTCCTAGCCCCAAACCCAGGCGCGCCAGGGCAATTCTCAAACGCAAAATCTAAAAGCCAGAAAACCCGTCCCTCATAAACTCTCAAGTAGTAACAGTCCCGCTCCGGTCAGACCGTTCAAATTAGCGCCCGATTGAAATCCTCGGCTCATAATTACCAGACCGACGGCCCGGCGCGAGTCCGCAAACTGCCTTTGGAGCCACTTGCGCCCGGCGTCCCATCCCTCCTCGCGGCTCGAAGGAGAAAAATGGCCGGGCAAACTAGCGGAAAGAAAAGTGGCTGGATGAAGAAAAGTCGTTGGGCGCCAGTTCTTCGACTTTTAAAATTGCGAAAATTCGAAAGTTCAGGGCGCGTAGCTGCAGGCGGCCCTCGGGGGGGAGGTAAATGATGTTTCGCCTGATATTATTTGTCGGCGCAGCTTGCGCCCGCGGTAAGCTCGAATCTAATCGCACGGCCCAGCCGCCTCGTACGTCCTTCGGAATGAATGATAATCTAAACTAGTACGCGGGAAGGGGGGCAAACGTAATAAAAAGTTGGACGAGCGAGAGTGAGAGCAAGATGTCATTTCGCGAGCAGCTCGCAGCTGATGCGTATAACGAAGTAATTGATAGGATTAAAGGCCGCTGCGAGGGGGCGGAGCCAAAGTTTTGCGCCCGTCCATGCAAATCGCGAGCTAATTAAGTTTTCGCTCTGTGCTGTTGGAGAGATATATTTTTTGAGAGAGAGAGGGAGAAAGTGCGCCGGAATTTGTTGATTGAAAATTTTCGATGGGATTGCAGTTGGGTTATCGGTGGGGGTTTCGGTTCGTCGAAAAAAGTTTTGCGGAACGAGAGGGTAAATTAGTTTGCGGTTTTTTTCAATCTCTTTAATTTTTGATTTTTGGTAGTTTTTTTTTACTGGTTTTATCGGTGTGATTTAGTTGAGTTTGCGCGATGAAGAAAGCGGAATTTGATTTTGCTATTATTGAACTATTAGTGTGATAACTTACTTTAAATAATTAATACTATGGAATATGAACCAAAATTCGAAATTTGAATATTTGAATTGCAAAATGAACACGCTAACAGAACTTAAATTGCATTATAAATTTAAAACTATCGTTTTTTCCAGGAACTATGTAATCTCTTCATTAGCTTAAATTTATTAAAATCTAATAATAAACGTTGCACAGTTACTTAAAAAAACTTAAAATTTTGTTAACCTTTTCAAACGTTTAAAACCCAAGAAAGCTATATTTTAAAACTCGAACAAAATGTAACAGTTACCCAATTTAATATTTCCCAAATTAGCACCATCCCCACCCCCCCCCCCCCGAAAAAGCATCCTCAAAGAGCGCAGCAGCGCCGCTGTAGTTCATTAGTAAATTTCGCCCGCAGCGTCCAATCCAAACATCGCGCGCAGCGTCCAAACAAACGTAAAAGTGCAGAGAGCCGCCCCGCAGTATCCCAGGCAAAGTGAAAATCCACGTGATAACGCTGAAAGCTCACTTAAAAAGAGAAATCCTAAAACGAACTACGCAGATAGTACAATAATTTTTACCCTCCGTTTTATCCGCCTCTTTTTCAGCCGCTAGCTTACGGGCTGTGCGTTTGACGAGCCCAGGGATAGTGGAAAATGGCAAACGTCCAATTTTCGGCTGGATAAAGGCACGTCCGTAACAGATCGCGGATGATTATGAAACGCTGTCGTGTGCGCGCGTTTATCCGCGTTTTTCGGCGACGCGCAGCTTTGTAATCTCTGACGGGGTGCCGATTGCGCGATCGGGCCGGATTCGTAGGAAGCTGGCCGTTTGTGGAGCTTTTTTGCGGAGGGATAAGCGAGTGAAACGACAGTTGGCTGTGTCTCTAAATAGAATTTTTGGATTTATCGGACGAAATTGTTTTTGTACCGAGGATTACACTTTCGTGGGTTTTGTATAATACATTTCGGAGTTTTATTGAAAGTTTTGTTTTTGTAAACGTAAAAGTTGAATGTAACTTTTGACATTTTTAAAATTAATGATATTCACTGTCATTATTTTAGACGCGGCACAGTTTAATTATTTTAATATTCGTTATCATCATAACATATTTATTTTTTAGATATAGTTAAATAGCTCGTTTATTCATTTTTAAAAAGAATGTCCACAGCCTTATCTTTCACCTTAGATCCTCAAAATTTTATTTGTCAAAAATCACTCAACAAAACCTACAAAAATAACAAATCCACAAAATATTCATATTCTAAGTGAAAAAGTACCCTACACGAGTGGCAGCTTTGCCGGTAAGCACGCAATTTCCGGCCAATGTGGGGCCTACGCGAGCTCGGGAAGATGGAGTTCAGGAAGTCGAAGCTTAAATTACGTTTGGCACGACGCGCATATATAATATAAGAAGGTACAGAAAGTGCGAAGAGCTTTCCCCTCTGCCGGCGCTGGATATACACCGCGTAATTTCCGGACAATTTGCGCCAAGTTTCTCTCGTTTTTTATTTGATTTCGCTCCTCGGCGGTCACGCTGAAGCGGAACATTTCCAAGTTCGATTTATGAAGTTTGCGGGATGCATCGTTTCGGATGCGCCGGAAAGTGCCGAGTAACATTTGCAATCATGACTTTCTGAAATTGCGAATGGTTTCGTTTCATTTTTCTTTTTTTTTCCAATTTAGTTAAGAGTGTAGACTCTCAAATATTGTACAACGCAGTGTTTGAAATGAAAACTATTCGTTGAAAATGTATTCAACAATATCCGATTTCAATGGTATTCATTACTCGTTTCCAACAAAAAGGTTTATACCTTCGATCCACCTTTCATCGAACGCAGCCCGCCAAGAATACATATTTGAACGTCTCCGACAATTTTTCCCATATTATTCAATAACGTCTCAAACACTTCAACCCCGCTGAACAATTTTTCTTATTCCACCAAACCGCCTCTCCAACATAATAATGCACTTTAAAATTCAAACTCCGAATCTCTCCTCTCCATCGCGCTATCAACCCAGCCAACAAACGCCCCTCGCACAAACACAGCCGCCTGATTATTAATCGCTCGTGCCTCGCGATTTATCACGCTAAGCAGCCGCTAATTCCCGAGACAAGCTCGACCTTTAACACCCCCGAGTCGCAGATTTTCCGCTCGCAGCGCGGAATACAAAGTATAAAGGCGCTTCCGGGTGCGAGAGGCTGCCGCAAGCGCGATAAGGTCGGGCGCGTTTAGCTCGTCAATTTCTTGCCGAGGGGAAACAATTACCTCCAGGGCGCGCGAGGCTGAAATAAATTTTCTCCGCTTGCCGGCTTTATGCGCGCTCTTTGTCGATGCTGGCTCTTTCGCCTGCGCTGCGAGCTTCGTTATCGAACGCGGGGCTCTTTGGTTAAACTGTTTCGCTTTGACGAGTGCGTTTTGTGATTCGAGTGGAGTTGATGGTGTGGATTTTTCGGAGCTGGGATTTTGGAATTGTTAGTAGAATTTTTTAGCGATGATTTGTGTTATTTGTGATGTCGCGGTGGAGGAAATTAGGTTTTTGGATTATACGTGAGTGAGAAAGATATTAAATTTTAGTTAAGCTGGATGTATGGCATCGCAAACTATGGACATTTTTGCGATCTCATAATTTTTATCTATTCGGCACATTTGTTATTCTCGAAAAGGTTTCCAAAAAATTCGGCCGATCGCTGAATTTCCATGCTCTTCTGCACCTATATCTTCTGAAATTGCGAAGCTTCGTTCAGATCGTTCGAATACCTTTCTCATGCATCGATGGTTTATCGAGCAAGCCTCGATGTGGGAAGTCCAAAAAGCATGAAGAAAAGATAGGAACTGTAAATGCCGATTGTTTTATTCTGGTAAAAATAAAGTGACTAATGATATATAGTAATGCAAAATTATTTTTTAATTCAAAAATAAGATTGAGCACTTAAAAAATAAATTATTGATATAGGCAATATAACTTTGAAATTTCGTTAAATACTAAACCTTAATAAAGCAGGAAAGTAATCAAAAAGAATAGTTCGCAAGGTTAATTGACTATTAAAATCTTCATTTTTTAACTTTTGCGATATAATAAGATTTCGAAAACTTAAAATGATGGGCTTCTGAATCCTGCAATTTTAACATCTGTATGTATGTAAGAAAAGTTTGAAGTTTGATTAACTACGTTTATGCCGCGGGAAAAATCTTCGGATGTGCAGTTTTGAATTATCCTCTACGTACTTCCCAAGCAGTTTCTTATTATTATAAAAGTTTCAAGCTCTCTGAAAAGAAAGTCCAATTTAACATTTTCTCCTCGCAAAGACTTGTGAATGTGTCTGCATATTACGTTCTCTCTTCATTTTCCAAGCTCAACTCATAAAAGAGACGAAAACTACGTGTAATCATTACTCCACATTCAATCAATCTTCAACTTTCCATACCGCGACACCAAAGCCTCAAAACCCTCAATCAAATTACAACCTCCCTCGCTTCGTTACACCAGCAATTCCAAAAATAAATCAACACACCCAGAGCCCCAGCATTCCAGGTCGAAATAAAGACTCCTCGGGCGAATAAAGCCATTCGACTCACTTCCCAAGGTTAATAAAAGGCCAGCACCTCGCGCACGTAGAGACAGTCCAAATTCCAAGACGGTAATTCGCCCCGAATGGATAGTACAGCTCGCCGCGGGTGTGCGACTTTACGGGGGACGATTAAAGTCGGCCCGGCGCTCGATTACGTTTGACTAAAGTCCGATCATTAAACGTCCGTGTCGTAAAGCGAAACTCGAGCGCGGCCACCTTAGTTTAGCGAGCCGGCTCGTCGATCTTCGTTGAAAGGGGGATAATGTAAAGGCGGAAGCGGCTCTGCTTATTAGTCGATAAATTAGGCATGGACGCACGTGTGAGGATATGGTTTTTTTTTTCTTAGCGCTGGTAAGAAGTGATGTTTAACGCCGGGTTGATTGGACTTTATTTGAGAGTTCAGGGAGGGAAATGGCCCTCTCGAAGGTTTCTTTGGAGAGGTGAATTTATGGGATGCTTGTAGCGTTGGGTGGGATAAGTGGAAATGGTCTGACTTTGAGGTAGTAAATTTTTTGAAAATACGTCAAGTTACAATAAGTATTCACGTAAACATAAACGTTATTTCATTTAATCTGTAATTTATATTCTTTTATAATTTAAAGAACGCAGCTCTGCAAAACCTTCGCATATACAATACTTAAAATCACATGGAATTAATCACGTTAACCATAACCCCACGGCAAGCCTTAAAAATCAGACGCACACTCACGAGGCCAAAAAGCACTTCAAAAAACCACGACTAATCCCTTCCCACCATCAGCGAAAGAAACGAGCTCTCCCCGCAGCCTACCCCAGGGCCATTAGCGCGCCTTAAGCAGCCGATAAATCGCGCGTGCGCTCGCGCTAGTAAAATCGGCTGGCCTCCCTTTAATTCGCGCCCGTTAACCTTTTTCTCTGCCTCGAGCTCGCCGCCTGTACTCTGCCGGCATTCCGCGCGATAAAGCGCGGGAAAACCGCGGAAATGGAAATCGCGCGCGCGCCGCGGCATCTATTATAGAGGCGAGGCCCATCTGTCTGCCGGGGCTTCTTCTTATCTGGCTGCGCGCGAGGGATGGCCTTAATTAAAGGAGAGCCGGGGAGTGTATCTTGACGAGTGCAGGCGTCGACGCGGTTTGGTGATCGATGCGATTAATTAGGATGAGAGGAGGGGCTTTTGAGAAAAGCGCGGGAGTGAAGGGACGGTGAGAGACTGGTTTTTCTTGGGGTCGGGTGAGCGATCGGTATTTGGATTTTTTATTCGGGAGGTGTGATTTTGATTAGCGTTGATTGACAAGTAGTGTGATTTTTCGAAAGGACGTTTTGAAATTAAGTTTTTAGTCTGTTGCAATTGTTTTTCTATCAACTTTTTTTTAAGTTTTCATTAGATGTAAAATAAAATTAAAGTATTTTATTTTAATTGAAACTATGAAACAGTTGAATGCGTTCTATTACAATTTTTAATATAATCCAAAATATCAACAGTTCTTAAAAAATATAATTTCCAAGCCCAACAACCTAACTAACCCAAAAAACCAATATCTCCCCCAAAAATCAAAACCAAACACTCTCACACCCTGACAGTTCGCCTAAAAGCTTTCAAAAAAGACCGATCTCCGTATCCCCATTTCCCAATACCTAACCCAACCGCAAGAACTCCAGCCGCTTCGAAACCCGAAACACTCCCGCGCTTTTTACCATCCCAACGCGCTCCTCTTTTTTAAGTGCTCACCCGCGCACGTCAGACGTAGGCGCATTGTTCTCTCTCTCTTTCTACCTCCGTTCGTTTTTGCCGTGCGAAAAGCTACACGCGCGCGTTTTGCCAAGATTGCGATCCATATTTCAAGCGCGCCGGCGACTGCTGGCCCTCGCGCTTGCCGAGAGGAAACCGGAGCCAACAAATTTTCTCCGCTCGCCTTCGCGGAGGGTAAATTGGGGCGGAGCCGCCGCTGCCTTTTTTTTAGTCCTCCGTCCGAAGCCCCCCACGGCTGCGTGAGCGCGTAAAATAGAAGAAGCTCGTGTGGGTGCTGCTGGGTATTTTTGGAGAGCGGAGGCTTTCACGTGGGGTATATAGCGAGGTGATTAAGTGAATTTTGACTTTTCGAGATGAGCCGTTTGTTGGTATGGGCATCGGAAAGTTAATTGCGTTGTTAGGGCCGAAAATAAAGCGGCGCGCGGATTTAATGTATGCAGGTTTATTGATTAATTACGGCCTATTATGGACGGTCCGAAATCACGCCGTTGACGCGCGGCATCAAATTTACGAGGAGAATGGCATCGACGCGCGATTGTACACGAGAACGACCTATTTGCGCAATACCGGCATTTATTTTATCGGAAATCATCTCTCGCGGATGCATTATTAATTTGCATAATTAAAATTCATTCTCTAATTCCACCCCATACGTACCGCAATTCGAGCGAAGCTTCACCATCTCGCAATTTTGAATGTTCAGCTTACGCATGCACACATACCCCCGCGGGCCAAGATTTTTAAGTAGCCGCTCCGCTGCATTTCCTGCAGAGCTGTACTTTGAGAAACGAAATTCCCGCGTCGACGTTTGCGTCGCGAGCTCCGCCGCCGCGTGCGTATAAGATAAAGCCACTTTAAATATTCCGCGCCCTCCGCCCGCTGAATTTTCATGGCGCCTCCCGGAATAATGCATAATTCAATGCGGTAAAACGTCACTACAAGCGAGAGAGGGAGAAAGAGACGCGAGTAACTCCTTCGTCGCTCGCGCGGCCGGTTTGTTCGTTTGCGCTCTCGCTCGCGGTATGGCTGTGATGGAGAGAAGCGGGCAAGGCTCGGCTGCTTTTATAGTGAGGAGCGAGAGGTGAGAGTAAGAATGAGATGTGTGTCGTATTTTCTTTTTCATCGTTGGAGATACTTTTCCTGTTACTGAATTATAATTTTGATTGATTTTTTTCGAGAGTTATTGGCTAATGTTTTGAATATTAAAAAATTCAATTCGCAGTGAAATTGTAGAATACTTTTGCAAGTTTGCACCATCCCTCCACTATTATCAATTTCAAATTCGATTGTAACCCAGGACATCTCTCCCAATCCCCAACTTTAAAAACCCAGCTCTCAAACGCTCGCAGCCGCCAGCGCCGAGATTTCCCAATAAATTCTCTGTCCGTGTTTTTTTTTTCAGCCCGCAAAAATATAAAAGCCATTTTTATATGACAGCCGGCCGCCATAAACCGTTTTTCCGCGCTCCGGGCCCGAGAATTCTGACTCCTTTCATTAGCGCGCTTGCGCGCCCTCCGTCCGAAATTGACCGCGCGCGCGCGCGCCGCCGCCGCGGGCATTTTTACGAGGAGCTTAAGCGCGCGCTCTCCCCTTTCTCTTCGATAAGACAAAGCCGGAAATTTATTTTCTGCCGCTGAAAAAGCGCCGGGGGCGTAAATTACACGCGGTAATTCGCGACCTTTGCTCCCTCTCCCCCGGATCCGTTTCTGACCTGCGCTCGCGCTAATTATATATATACGTATATATATAATATATACTTTTTTTAAGGGTGAGCAAGATAAATTGACTTTTAATTTCTTTCGCGAGGCGGGAGTGTTTAATGTTCTGGGTGAGGGGCTTTAGTGGTGTGTAGGACGTTTTTAGATTTTTCGAGTGATAAAGTTGATTTGATCTGAGTGAATTATTGGAGCTATTATTTTGTATTTTTTTACTTTGACTCGAGTAAAACATAATCTTTAAATGGTAAATTTATTAGGAATTCAGTGAGGTTGGTTAGTTACTTAGATCAATGTTGACCTGTATCTATTTAATTAAACTCGGAGTTTATGAATAATGGAAAATGTGAATACAAAATCGAATCAAATTGGTTATTTTATTTGTCAGTTTTTTGGTATTTATTTTTTCCGAAAATAGCTTTTAACTATTTTTAATTAATGGTTTCCTTGTATCTGACCGCAATTTTCTTGCACTTGGACTATTAAATGCGTTTAAATTTGTAATCGAGCTTTTCTCTAAAAGTTAAGAAATAAATTCATATCAAAATTTACAACTCGGCGAAAATTCTAAAATTCCTTATAAGGAGTAAATTTCATAAAAACAAAAAATTTATTACTCATAAAATAAAAAATAAAAACGTAAATAAATAAATATCGAAATTTCTCATAAATTTGTTACTATTTATTTATGAATCTTTCATATACTTATTTATTTAACAACACAAAATCTTTCAGTAGCAGTTTATTGGCAAACTAATTAAATTGTTCAATTACCGATTTTATATTTTATACTTCATCAATTTGAAACAATTTTCTACGAAAAAACAGAATTCTTCAAAAATATCGAATAGTTTTTTACTCAATTCAATCAAATAATAATTGTTTCAAATTTGAAAATTTTTTTTAATATTATTCAAATTTTAACAAAGCCAATATTAATCTACTACGAAATTGATTAATTAATTGAGCAGAACTTTTGCACTTCATTAAAATACTACTTTATAAACTTATAATTTCTCTCAGACATTTACTTTTTATTAATTCGCTCACAATATATAGCGTCACTCGAAGCTTTCAAAACTATACAATAAACTTCTTTTATCCCTAGCACTCGACTCAACAACCCCCTGAATAATTGACCACCTGAATTCTTAACTCCCGATTTCAGCCCTTCATAAAGAATAAAAATTTCGTAAAAGCTCATCAGCATCCAGCCTCCCAGCGAAAGCTCCAACAAATCATCCCTCCCAACAATAAAAGTCCGCTAAATAAGTAAACAATTTCACCTCGTTGCCGAACGCAACTCTATATCTCCCGCAAACGCGCTGCAGCCAGCGCCGCGGCGTCCCATGAATCATCCGGCCAACGAGCCGCGGCGATTCATAAAGCTCCTCATCATTAAAAAAGAAAAACCGATGGCCCATCGCACGCACGATAAACCGATCGATCAACGTCCCGAAACGCAACGCCCGCAGGGCCTGACCCATTTAGCAACTCTCTCTGTCCTCCTCCCTCGCTGCGAGTGTATTTTCTTCTTCCCTTTTGTCTTTCCGCCTCTCTTTCTCTCCCGGCTAAGGTGACAGCGCGCTTCTTTTTCTATCGCAACGCTGTATAGGTATTGCCTCTGCGCGCGGACGGGTTTTGATAGATTATTTATTGCGGGCGGAGGGGGGGGTCTTTTTATTAGAGGGAGGATGTCGTTGCAGTCTTCGTTGTCTTGGCTGTACCTTACTTTGTTTTGTTCTGTTTTGTCTGAGCAGTTGTCCGGTTAGCAGGGCAGATTGTTTCGCGTAATTTATGGAGCGCGCGGGAGCTAGCTATTATTCGCGATGTTCGAAAAGTTCGTCGATTACTCGGCGGTTCCCTTTTCGCGCGCGTTCTCCTTTTCGGTCTTGTTTACAGATGAGAGCTTCTGGAGCGTTTGATTGATTATCGTTGATTTGATGATCGTTGTTTTGAATGTTCGTTGAAAAATTGAATTGTTGTATACGCAATGTTTGCATAGATTCGTGATTAAATAACCTACGGTGATAATGGTTATCGATGTAACTATAATAGCGTTCGGTAAGTTGGAAAAACTTAAACATACATTCAAGTTTTTAAATCCCAAACTGATAAATCAACCAAAAACAAGCCCACCCCACCCAAGACCTCAGAGTTTCCAGTAATCCCATCCACGTCAGCATAAATTACCGTACCACCCCATCCTCCGCGCCAAACTCAACACGCTCGCCTCAAAGACAATTCGGCTCCACTCAAGATCCCCGCTCGCCGACGCCTACCTCAGCAAAATAGCTATATTACGCACTCTCCGGCTCCTCCCCAAATGCACACACGCGAACCCAGCTCCCAGACGTATCTATACACACACGTACGTACAATTCGCGCATAAGTCATGGCCTACCGCCAGCTTGCGTCGATCTAAGCCCGCGGCGTTTCATCAGAGCCTGGTTTGCCTTGCTCCGCGAAATAGAGAGAGTTCGGTTCGGCAAACAGCGAGTCTATGTGTATACGATTGCCGCTGCGATCGATATCGCGCCGGAGTCTCGGGAGATGAGGAACAAGAGAGACGCGCAGATTAGATTGGATCTGATTAGATTATTTATTTCGTTTGGCCGTCGTCTGAGGAATTTATAGACGCATGAGAGCGGCGTGTACGTGTAACGATGGAATCGGGGGTGGGTGTAATGAAAGAGCGAGGAATGGTGATTTTATTGCGGGTGAGGACGAGGAAGTTTGAGCTGTGGATGTACGCGCGGCTCGTAAATAGTGGATACATATTGATGCGCAGGCTGGTTTGCAACTCGTGGGGTATGAGCGCGACGTGACGAACGCGTCGGCGCTCTTTGATGCCGTTAAGGGGATGATTTGTTGTGGAAAACGTCGCGGTAAATGTAGATGAAGAGAGCGTTGGGATTATTCATGGGACCGATAAGTATTTTTCGATTTTTCAATGCGAATTACGGCGGTGATGTTTGGGTAGCCGGCTTTTATGCATGGAGTATCTCGTAAAGCTGTGTCGAACTACATATACTTGACTACGTTACTCT